>RJWM01005806.1:0-89191 GCA_004363535.1 Dasyprocta punctata | reverse complement strand
TGAGGCATAAAAAACATGGATGCTTATAAAATTAAATTTATGTGTTTCCAATTTGTTTCCCTGATTTTCCATTACTCACGTTTGTATCAGTTTAATTACGTAAGATATTCATCTTTGTTCACTTGATTCATAATGGAATCCTTTGTAAATCATATTTGCAAACTATCACTTTCTAAATTTATCTTAGTGAAAGTGACCCTACTTTCTCTGTTGTAAATTTACATAAGCGAAAAGTTTACACTACTGTTTTACATCCACAACTAATTGTTCTCACTGTACGCAGTGATTTTCTTGTTTAATAATACCAGTTTTATTAGATATTGAATCTAGTATAGTCCCATAACTTTGCATGAGTCAGAATGAAACCATGTCATAGCTATGTTAAAAAGAAATACGATGCTTCGATTTTCTTTAATTGAATATATATTGTCCATCAACTATGAGCCAGACACCGCCGTGCCCTGGAAAATGTGGTAAGTAAACTGAATCCAAACTGGAATAACTTATTTTGTCAATTGATAGATTTGTAAGACATATTTTTAAGTAGAGGTTAGATAAAGAATGCATATATTGTCATGATTTTTGTTTGAGGCTTTCTCAGCTTTTCACTGAAGAGAATGAAGTATAAAAGATTTGCAATTACCTATTTTATCTATGTATTATGTTTTATTGGAAGGTTGTACCTGTATGATAAGCATTGTATGTAAGAAGTAAAACTATTTGGTAGATAAGTCATTTCTAGTATTAGATGTTTCATTTTTATGTGACTAGAAGACATCGTGTGTACATAATATAAAACAAGATGGAAGGTGCTGAACATACAGAATCCACAACTAAATCAACAATGTTGATGGACAGACCCAGACTAAAGCACATTACATTCTTAATTTTGTTTTTAGCATTTATATTTTGCCATGCATAGGTATTTCATCTCTCATCCATTCTTCTTTGTGTTAATAGAAAATTTTAAGAGATATCACTATGTAAATGTGTTACGTGATATATTTTTCATAAAATCGTCATAAATATTGCTAAATAATTTCAACATTAAAGCATTGAAAGACATAATAGATGCTTACATATAGAGTATGCTTTGAGGAGGATATTGATACCTAGAAGAAAATACATAATATGAATGTTTTATAAATCAATTTGCACTCAAGTGTGTTTAAATATATTGTAGATGCTATTACATAGCTAGAGGGGGGCTGATGACTTCAATCAATTTGTTAATAGAAATATTTTTATTATTTAATAATATATAGCCTTCCTTTTATTTATGTATTTTTTTGCGGCACCGGGGATCGAACTCAGCCTCACGCCTGCCAAACAGGTGCTTAAGCCACTAAGCCAAACTCCTAGCCCTAGTTTTTTGAGGCAGGGTCAAACTATGTAGCTCAGGCCAGCCTTGCACTTGCGTTGTAGCCCAAGCTGGCCTCGAACTCACAACGTTCCACCTACCTCAGCCTCCCTAGTGCTGGGATTAAAGGTGTGCACCACCACACCCGGCTAGCCTTCCTTTTAAATTAGATGGAAGAAACACGTTTCTACCCTTACATTTGTCACATACAACAATATAATAAAGGAATGTATAGTCATTTTTAATAGAAAACAATTGAATACATTAGCAAAGTCATGTATTTACCTTTACTACATCTCAAACTATTTCTCATAAGCGTATCTGAGACATATATTCACTGTTCCAATTAACTTGTATTTTTAAAATGTTATTAGCAAAACTGATAATTTAGAAAAGTTTCAAAGGAAAGCAAATAGGATTATTCATAATTTTTATCTTATTTTAATCAGCATAACAGTTTTGAACTTTTTTTGTGTTTATGCACACAAACACAAGGAATATGTTTTTATACCTTGTATTTAAATGTTTTGTCATAAGCGTTTTCTGGAAATACAGGTATAATCATTGCAAACTACTTCATCAAAAGAGAAACCACCATTTTAAATATTTAATTATTAAATAAGGCTATAATTAATATATATGGATCTTCGAATTTCTAAATCTTCAAGCACATTTCAGGTCTCCTTAAGTAAGAGTGTAAGAAATGAAATTATTTTAGAAGCAGGAGTTATTCCTTCATATATATATATATATATATATATATATATATATATATATAATAACTTGCTTATATCAATGTGAACTCATGAACACTGATTTTATTCTTTGATTTACAATCCTATATTATTACTGTTTTGGACTCAAATTGTTCCAGATTTAGATGTTAGGAACTCTAAGTTTCAGTATCCTTTTGACAGGGTCCTTTTCTAGTTATTTACTCCTTTACTTTTGGTCTTACTATTTCTTCAGTTTCATACTTTTTTACCTTGATGTTTGGCACATAAAGTGTTTAAGCCCCATTTTTTTTTTCTGCCCCAGCCATAGATTCAATCAATTTCTAATGAACCCTGGTTGCTTTTATTGGAAAACAGTATTTAGAAGGCAAGATCTGGGGAGGTAGAAGCATTTTGTGTTTTTTTGTAACAATAAGTACTATAACTACCAGTATCTACGATCACCCTTCTAATTGCAATCTTCCCAGCCCTAAATGTTGTCAATTATTTCTTGCTACTTTGAGTGAAAAATACCATATTATAATTTTTGCTCATCTTGAAGTTTGGCATTCTTATAACAAAATACATCTCTTCAACAACTTCTTATTTGTTCCCACCAACCTAGCTGTGGTAGAAAAGCAGCATTTTTTGTTTGTTTGTTTGTTTTTGGTTTTTCATTTTTACAGTGATTTCATAAATTTACTGAGTGATTGGAGTTATCTACTACTTTTTACAATGTATGATTTGATAGATACTATTAGACATTTTTGCAGCATACTGTGTTAGTTACTCTTTGCATTTTGCATCACTTACTTTTTCTTTCTTTCTTTTTTTTTTTTTTTATGCAGTACCGGGGATCAAACACTCAGCCTCACGTCTGCCCAACAGGCACTTAAGCCACTGAGCCAAACTCCTGGCCCTCACTTACTTTTTCTTGGTAGATTAACTTCTGCAAATATTTTTAATTTTTAATCGATGTCTGGAAATTTTATCCTGTTGCATATGATTTTGATCGCTGTCCTTTACATTGGGGTATACTTCTAAATCTCATAGGATAAATTAAACTTGCACTGGTTTGTCTTGCTTCATGGCTCTCCTTTACTTTTACATTTCACCTATAATTTGTGTTTGTTATGTTGGTGTTTATGTAGCATGCTTAAACAGGTAGTGTTCTGAATTGTCACTTTGTTTATCCATTTTCTTTTATTTCGCTATATCCTGCAGCTATTTCTCTTTATCACATTGTAGATTTTTCTTTTTATAGTATGTTAATTTAATAATACTATTTTGGATTTGCACTTTTGAAGGACTTTTGCTTGTTTTAAAACCGAGGTTTTATATTTTTTGTTTCTGTAACGATTTCTTTTAAGGGTGACTGCAAATAGGGCCAAAAGAAGTAAAGCTTTCTCTACTGTTGGAACATAAATAATAGAGTAGCAGTTCCAGACATATACAGCACATGTGTGTGTATGTTTAATGAACACAGATTGCTATTTTATTTTCAGGACATGTAAACACTTTTGTAGACATTGACTGTGTGTTTGACACCCCATGCCTTTCATTTCATAATAAATTAAAGATTCAAGGATTAAATCAGTGAATATTAAAAACTTAGATTTTGATGCAACTTTAAAGATTACATAAACCTCCTAAACTATGTTAAGGAGCTTACCTGTAATAGCCTTGCCAATTTCCACCTAGCCAGTTCCATAAAAACATTTTTATTTTGTAATGTAAAACACTCCTGACATTGATCCAAATATATTTTCTTTAATTTTACTCTCTGGCCCAGGTGTAATCCTTTGTGATAAATGGACCAAATTTACTTTCCTTTTCCCACATTAAACCTAAATTACATATGAAAGAAATCATCATGTCCTTTTAAAATCATCCTCTTTGGGGGCATTTTCCAAAGGAATACCCTTCACCACATCCAATAGTTACTTCTTTCAGAACCTTCCCTTGTTTGTCTAGGCAGTCAACAAGCATGATGCAGATGCTTTCTAATAGCTACAGAATGACAAGGCGGTCTATCTCCCTACTTTTAGATGCTACTAATATCAATCGTATCTAAGCTCCACATTAGCTATTGGGACTGTCATATTTTCCTAGTAATTCTATCGCTATTCATAAACCTTGCTAAACTTGACCTATCCTTCATGCTACTTGAGATTAAAGCAACATTGAAGCACTACTACATGCTGCTCACTGTGAAATATTAGTAGCACAATGAGATTAAGGCAGTCTAGCTCAAGGCTCTTGAAGAAATGCATGTCTCAGCTCATGACTCCAGTATAAGACACTTGAGTACACTCTAATAAATACTTGTTTCTTTCATCCATCATATCGCCTGTCCCACTCAGACGTATTTTATTCACATTTTATACACATTTCCTGTTCATTCATAGAAGTAATAGATAAAAATGATGAGAAAACAGAGCTAACTACAGGTCCTTGAGGCACAGCACTAAAAAGAACTGCATGCATCCAGATACACTTGTTAATCCCTGCCCTTCGGGGATGTGTGTTCAACCAGCTATATATTCAGCCATTGATGCTATCGTGTAGTCTGTACTTCTCCATCTTTCACAAATGTTTCATTATATGCCCTGTGAAAGATCAAATACCATGTGCCACTGAATTCTTTTTCCAAATCTACTCAGCTGTAAGCCCTGTCAGAAAAGAGATGAAGTTCCCGTGACATAATTTTCATTAATGATCCCATGCTGGCTTCAAGTCATCATGGCTTGCTCTTTCAAAGGAGGTAAATATATATATGCAGATCACAGAATTAGTTCACTTACCACTGCTTAGAATTCCTTTCAAGCTCCTTGGTACTCCTGTCCCTTCCTGCTTCATAATTCTCTTTTAACTTTAAAGTGAATTCCACCTTTTCCCCTGGGATCCAAGAATTCACTCTACTTACCACATCTTTTACTTTATCTCTGGCCACCTCCAGTTAAAGTACTTCTCTGGCAACTACCAGAGAGTTACCAGTACTCTATCAACAATTATCAACAGTTTGCTAATATTAAAAAAATCAATCAGCTATAAAATGCACCCCAAATTCAGAACATAACAAATCAAAATTTAGGCAAACCACTCTTCTGTCCCGTATTTTGTCTTTCATTAATTAGCCCGGATATCTACCTAACACACTTGGAGTAATTAATTAATAGATTAATAAATTCATGCCCATGTATATAATTCAGGCATTGGGTCTCATAGATGAAATGTGCTAAATTTGTTTTGCTTTGAAGAGAAGAGGAAGATTCATTCATTCATTCAGTAGGCAGGTATTTAACATCCACTCAGTGCGTGGCACTGTCCAGAAATTGAATCAACTAGAGCCAGGTTCTTGTGATCTGCTGAGGGAGCAAGGTTATATTTGAAAAGAGACATCCATTTAGATGTCTTCAAAGGCAACATTACAAAATAAAGGATTTAGCAAAGGAAGTAGTCATTTGGGAGGCATCAGCAGGTAGGTTAAACTGGATAAAATAGAAAGAGAAAGAATAGGAAACTGTGAACAAAATCCTAATAAAGAACTTGAGAGCATGTGGATTGTCTTCAGCTGAAGTGTAGGAATACAAAAGAGTGAAAATCATTTGCAGTTTGAATATCAAGCAAAGGTATCAGGAGAGTAGTAATAACCAAATTCACAGCTCATGCTCAGCAGTGCTCACATTTGTGTGACAATCATTCACCGAGCCTCCACCTCCTTCTTCTCCCTCTCATGACAAACTTGTGGGGGAAATTCTGTTTTTATCCCCATTTTATAGACAAGACTTAAATAATACGTCTAAAATCACAGAGCTGGTAGGTTTCTGAACAAGTATTCCAATCCAGGTAGAGTATTTCCTGATTGAACAGCAGAAAGAATCTGAAGTTGATATAGACTATTTGTAAGAGGAAGAAATGCTTTAAATTTTAAGAACAGCATTACATAGAGTTTGGTTTGCCTTCATGTTTCCCCTTGGTGTTGTGGTTGTTTGTCAAGTAGTGATATGTAATGCTTCACTTGCTTGCTACATTTTTCTCCTTAATTCATAAGCCCTTAAATTCTTTAACCCCTCCCTGCCTTTCATGGTGCCTTGACATCTGCTGACTTTCTCACCACATCCTTCACGCTCAGACACAGTGAGCTCTGCAGGACTCTGGAAAACCCGGGAAAAGCACTCATAACACTTTTCATTGCTAGGCCTTTGGAGATTGCCCCTCTCCACTTTCCACAGGCTCAAACTTCACATCCGCAAGCGTATTCCCTGATCTGGCCTTGGGAAACCACTCAGAAGACTCCTGCATCTTGAAATTCCTCATACTTCTATTCTTGTATTTAGGTTTCATCAGTGAAGTCCAATAGGACAGTGGTGCAGGTGGCTGTGAATCAGAAACTTTACTCAGACACAATTTGACCTTCCTCTGCCTCTCAGGGATCCAGTGTTGTCCAGCCTCCCCCTCCTCATTCCAGCCAATGAGCTTCTTGCTCCCACCTGCCAAGGGGATTCAGAGTGGATGCTGAAGAGTTGGTTGAGACTGAGGTCTTTTGAGGCTTTGTAGGCATCTGTCCCCGTTCCCAAGAGTATATGACATGAAAAAGCAAGTTGAGACTACTGACTTCCTTGACAGGTCACCAAGACAACACTTTGGAAGAAAGAAAAATGTTTGCTTACTGATTCTTGCATAGGACCCCATGTCTCTATTGTTCAGTGGATTCTGCCAACTAGGTCGTCACTCTTTTTGCAGGGCTTACAAGCACAAACGCTCACCGGCATCATGCAAGGTACTAAGAATGAGTCCTAGAAGTGGTGGAAACTAGAGAAAACTGCGGGGAGTTCATCCCTTAGAAAGAGGTCACCACTCCATCACCAGCCCTACATTTCCATGGGTGAATAAACCTATAGTTATCATCTAGGCTGATTTTTCAAATAAATATAAATTTTTATATAAAAAATCTTAACTTTTTCAAGACTAAAAATATTAAAATTTGATGAAGGCCACATCAAATACATTTGCAGGCCAAATAAGGCTGACTTATGAGTCATTCCTTTGAAAACTGAATATCTGTTTTAAATCCTGTCCTCTGCCCCCAGACTTTGATTTCTGAGAGAATATCCCAAAGTTTTAGAATTTGTTGTTGAATCTACAAAGTATAATATAGTTCTTGGCAAATAACAAGGGCATAATATTGTGGAATAAAGACTGATCTACTGTATTCTATAACCACTAACACCAGAAATGTTTCAACTATGTCCTGAGGTTATTAAGTGACACTCTGTAATGCACATTTTGCATATATACAAAATGATACTAGTATCTTCAGAAACTTAACCTTAACATTGAATTATTATTTCAGTGGTTTTACAGTATACAACTCATTTTATTTTATAAAATAAAGATTGAGATGTGTTGTTTTGTTCAAAGGATTTAAATATTAATATTCCTGAAGTCCATGAATGTTTTAAAATTTTATTTGAAAAGAGAGGTCAATGGATTAGTCTTTTAAAAAAATAGTAGTACTGGTGAAAAGAAATTTTAAGTATATTTGTAATATAAAATGTTTAAATAGATAATCACAGATAGCACTTATATTTTTATTATGCATTTAGAATTCAAATAGCATCTGTACATTATGACATTTTGGTATGACGAGTTTTACCAGAAAACCATTATTGTGTCCTTTAAAAAACTGTAATTCAGTCAGGTGTCCTGGTACATGCCTGTAGTCTACCACTCTGGGACACTGAGGCAGTAACATAGAGGAAATAAATATAACTCCCAACCTACTAGATATCAGCTACACTAAGTTCATGTTCCCCAAAATCAAAGAATGAATTCGAGGGAACAACAGAGATTAAGAGGAGGAAAAATTTATAGAGAGAGAGTGCTCCTGAGAGACAGAAGGGAACCTGAAAGTGAGTTGCCAATGAGCCCACTGATCAAAGGAAGTATCATAGAGCAAAATCACAAGGAGGGTACAACGTGGTTCAAAACTATGATCAATCAATAATATGACAAGTATAGCTGCCTAGGTAATATTGACCCAATGGGAAAGCAGGTCATGTAACAAGTGTACCTGGAAAGAACAAAGACATGTTTTTAGGAAGGAATGGGTTTGGGAGTCTTAGTCATCCACCGAGGTGACTGATGTCTTTGTAGACTTTATTGGTCCAGGTGATACCACTTATCTTCTCCCTTGGGCAGGCATGTAGGCCTGGTCATTCTGTCTTTATCTTGAGGCCTCCAGCCACAGTTGTAACGTGTTCTCAACCTCTGCACTGACTTCCACGAGGGCCCCACCCTGTATGACTGCCTATAATATTTTTACCTAACCTAGCTATCTATGATAGCAGGATCATATGTTCAAGCCCAGACTGGGAAACGTAGTGAATCAGAAAGATCCTGTCTCAAATTAAAAAAGAAAAAAAAAAAAGAAGAAAAAGAAGAAAAGAAGGCTGATGGGTATAGGTGTAGTTTAGTGGTACTGTGTTTTTCTAATATGTATGAGGCTCTAGGTTCAGTTCCCAGTATTAGGGAGGGAGAGAGGGAGAGAGGGAGAGAGGGGGAGAGGGAGAGGGAGAGAGAGAGAGAGAGAGAGAGAGAGAGAGAGAGAGAGAGAGAGAGAAAGAAAGAAAAAGGGGGAAGAAGGAGAGAGGAGGAAAAGGGGAAGGGCAGGAGAGGGGAGAGGAAAGGAAAAAAGAAGAGAACAATTGTTTTATTGTTTTAAAAAGATTGAGTATATGATTCAGTGGGGATGTTTTGGGAAGGCTTCTATACAAGAAAACAAACAAGCAAACAAAAACAACCTTGCGTAATTAACTATAATGTAACAGAGCAATATGGACTAAGAGGTAGAATACCTGGCAAGTCCGCCATTTAGAACGTAGTTGGTTACATGGACATTGGCAAGTCATTCAAAGTCTCTGAGCTTGTTTCTTTTACACTAAACTACAGATCATCTAAGCATTTCAAAAACCATTCCATGTCTAAAGTTTGAGAGAAAAACAATAATGGTAAAGAGGTGGCTTGGGGGAAATATCATAGAAGATCTTTGTAATATCTTTGGCTTTTACTCTAAGGAAAGTGGAGAGCAATTGGAGGGCTTTGAGCAAAGGATCGACCTCAACTGTAGATATAAACACCTAGGTTCTTGTGTTGAGATTAGATTCTAGATGAAGAGGACAGATCAGTTAGAAATCTGATGTGCTTACACAAAACACCTAAGAGGCCTAAGGACATAGTAGTAGAGGGCACAGAACTCATAGTGAGACTCCAAATCTATTTGAGGGTGTTTCTAATGAAGTTTTCAGATGGATTTGATAGGGGATTGAGAGAAATTGAGTCAAGAAAAACTCAATGGTTTGTGGCTAGACCAAGTGGAAGGATGAGATAGCTCTGCATTACTTGATGAAGACCCTAGGTGGAGCAGGTCTTGAGAAGAGGAACATAAATCTTTTTTGGAATATGTTAAGTTTGACATGGAGGTAACAAGTATGCATTTAGATGTAAGAATCTGGAAATGCAGAGACATGTTCATGGTAAAGATATTGATTTGAGAATTGTTATCAAATAGATGGTACTTAAAGGCAGGAGAGCGAATAATATCAATAAGGGTTGGAATGCACATAAAGAAGATAAATAACTGGTAGATTATACTTGTGGTCCTCTCAGCGTAAATAGGCATAAGGAAGTGGTAGAACCAGCAATAGTTTGGGTAAGGAACAACTGATGAGGTGGGAGGAATAATGAGGAAACAATACCCTGAAAGCAGAGATAGGTATATCAACTAAAATGAGACTGAGCAGTGACTTTGGCTTTAGCGTTGCAGAAGTGTCTGGTGACACTGACATTATGAGGTGGGTAGGGCTTAAAACTTTGGTGGATTATGTTACAGGAAGATAAAGAACGGGAATAGAAGGCACCAAGTATGGACAAGTCCTCTGGGGAGTTTGCCAAAGAGAAGAGAAATAGGGTAGAGGTTGGAGAGTAGAGTAGGGTCAAGACAAGGTTGTTTTGTTCTTTTAACAATAAGGGGATAACAGCATGTGTGTTGCTGATGATTTCCCTATTTTAGAAAAGGAAATATTGACAATATGGAAGGAGAGGGAGAAAAGTGTGGGAGTGATCCATCTACTTACATAAGAGGGGAGATGTGGTACACAGCGAGAGGGACAGGTCTGAGCTAAAGAACAAACAGTCCATGCTCAGACATTTGAGAGGAGCAAGGGCATATAGAGAAAGTGCTGTCAGGGGGGCAGGTGCAGGGGAGCCTGTAGAATTGTGATAATTTCAACTATTGTATGTAGAAACTAACATTAGCAAATTGATTATCATGCTAAAATCTGTCTTGAAAATATTGCTTGCATTAACTCACTTAGTGCTCACAACACTCATTAAGAGTGCCACACAATTGACAGATGAGGAAGTCACACGGAAATACCTGCGCACTGTCACCTCTAGTCCAGGGGCTAAGCCTGGATTCCCAGACCCGGGGACTGTCTGCAGAGCTTGCGCTCTGAACCTACTATTCTGCACTGAGAGAAGAGCTTTTCTAATCTTATTCTGCACAAATCATTTTTGTTATCACCTTTTAACACCTTGTTAAATTTTAGCAGGTGTTAATTTATAATTATGATTCATGAAAATCAATCCTAAAGTTATGGTAGAAGCCTAGGGTAAATGTTTAAGTTCTAAAAGATATGTTGCAATAAGAGACACATTGCCATTAATCTCTGTCAAAATATTCCCCCTCACTTCAAACACACTTATCCCTTCATTCTTCCTGCTTTCTGAAGCAGTTCTTCTGGAAGTCCTTTTTCGTGAATGTCTTTACTTGTGCTGTTGTGGCTGCCTCAATGTCCTGAATGGCTTCAACATGTTAACCTATCAGCATCATTTTAACTTTAGGGAAGAGACACAAGTCAGTGAGTAAGGTGGGTGGGGATGCACTGTAATGTTTGTATAAGTCTTCTTGTTGGCTAACACTCAGCAGCAACATTCACTGTATGTATGACCACACCTTATGAATTCATCAAAGAGTATTTCCAGAACTGCTTCAGAAGTGACGAGAAGTATGAAATAACCATTCAAAGTGAGAGGGATTAATGGAAATGTATCTTTTACTAGAATTTGGGGGGAGAGCTTTAAATTCATGTTTTATTGTATTACATGTTTTCAGTACGTAATAATCACATTCGTCTTGAGGACTTGGTCCATAGATATACCACATCTTAATAAATATTTTTAAATTTAAACACTCACTGTATATTTTGATCACTGCTTGTATGTATTAACATTTACTGTAGAATTGCATGTGGAAATTAAGATTTGCAATTGCATTTGAAAAATTATTTTGCTATGATGCTCACACCACAGAGAAACTAGAATAATAGCAGAAAAGGGGAATGTCAGCTCTTCTCAAGAGACTTTGGGTCATTTCATTATTTAATGGATAACTTGAGAAATGTGTTGTTACTGTGTTTGGTTGCATGCCTACTTATTTAATATTTATAAGTTAAATCGATACACATGAGGCTCCATTGTATTCATAGGAAAAATCGGTACACTCTATTCCTCTAGCTTTGAACATTACTAGAGTAGTATTACACTAACCTTATTCACTGCAGGATGAAGATAATAATGCCTTTTCCCTCTGGTTGCCTGTATTCTAACTCCACAAAAGCAATATCCATTACTTGTCTTTTTTCAGTCTTACTTGCTGTACAATATTTAACTGATAAGAGTTCTTTAGTGCAGACATGTTGGTGATGTCAGGTCACTGAATGACCCGTGACCTATGTATTATTCTTAAAAAGTCAGCCTGTTTGCAAACCAGAGTCCTGAGATTATAGTTTACTTAAGGCCATGAAGCAGAATAGGCCCAATGAATACGAGTCTTTGTGTTCAGCAAAACCTGAATTCAGAACTTTTGTGCTGTAACAAGCTCAGGCCTTGTTTGATTAATGGATCTAGTTCCTGGAAACTGTCTTAGCAGAATTTACTGAAGGTTTTTACCTTTTGGTCCAAAATGAGAAGTTTAACAGGATATCAGTTGATGCATTTCCTTAGCTATTTTTCCAAGAGTCAGACTGGGAAGTTTTATGGCACTGTGTCCTCAGGCTGGCAAGGTTTAAACAAACAAGGTTCCCATGACATGAGAAAAGTCTCCTTTGTTCTTTGCATAGCAGTTTGCCTTGGATGGAGCAGCACTTTCATTTCTAATCCATCTGGAAGGTGCCAAGAGCAGTCCTTTACCTCAGTGGACCCTACAGTGATTTAAATTCTTAAACTACAGCTTTATCCTTTGTCTGCCTATCTCTGTGCCCTGTGGGCCTGCTCCATGATAGAGGCAGAGGAAGACGCAGTATTTGTGCACTGCAGCCCTCCCAAGGTTACCATAGCCCTTGCTTCCATTGGCTCTGCCTCATTCCCCTAGTGTCCAGATTTCGCCTTGCATCTTGACTGTGGCTCTACTCATACATACTCTGCAGCACCCTGCTTTCCTCGCCCCCTCTGCCTACCTCTGTTCCTTAGCCTTTCTCTGGCAGCTGCACACACCGAGTTTTCCACAGTTGTTTTTCTCACGGCTCCAGGTTTAACATTTACTTTCATTTCATTCCCACCATCTTTGAGCCTCAAAGTTCTATCATTTCCCTTCTTCCTTCCAACATTCCTTTTCGCTCCCCTGTAGTCAGTCTGTATGTTAGTTTATGGGGACTTGGTGTCAGCAAACCAGGAATCCCTTTTGGATTATTTACTACCTACAGTCCATAATTCTCCAAAATTTCTCCATCTATGACTTCCTTCATGTGTGGAGAAAAATACCACAACCAAGAGTGAATATAGTCTGCTCACTAGATAAGAACTGTCTTGCCTCTAAATTTTTGTCTTCCAAACTTGTTTTCTTACTCTTTCAATTTTTATAATATTTATCATGCTCTTTTAAACTATAAGTTTACTTTGTACTTCATATCTTCCCAGCTACATTTTTAAGGTACTTGAGGACAGAGATCATGAGTTACACCTCTTAATATCATTCTGTGGACCCCCTATATAAGCATCCTGTTTGTTCAGTGAATGAGTACATATTTCGTGATGGCAGTGGAAAAAAAAAAAAGAGGGGGTTGCTATGGTTTGTGTCTTGACTGCACTCCAGAGATTTACAGGGTAAAGTCTGGATCCCCAGGGTGGCCCTATTGGGAGCTCGTGGGACTTTTCAGAAGTGAGGCCTCCTAGGAAGTTTACAGGTCACTGCGGGTGTGGTGACCTTGTAGGGGATTGTGGGACCCTGGTCCTTTCTTGATCTTCTTTTGCTCCCTGACCTTGGGTAAGCAGTTTGTGCTCCCACATGCTCATTACCTTTCATCCAGGATGCGCACCAGGGTCCCAGAGCTATGACTTTGCAGTCTTGGACAGGAACCTGCAAAATAGCCAAAATACACCTTTTCCTTTTACAGGTTAAATATATCAGATATTTTATTATAATGTGTGGGGGGAAAAGCTGATTAATAGAGTGGATAATGTAAGGAAGAGAGTTAGCATTTATTAAGGTATTATAAATACAAACTGAGCTCCTAATTCCTGGATAACAGGCAGGATATGGGTCATGAGGATAAAGAAAGGGCCAGGAAGACGTGGAGGAGAGCACTCTGAGAAGCCGGGGAGAAGGCTGAGGCAGCTAAGCCATCGCACCTACGTGGGGGCTTTCCTTTTTATTCCTTGTTTATTTATCTGTGGTCTGGGATTAACCTAGTTTCTGTGTGCTATATCCCTGGGATATGGCTGGGTATTTAGAGTCCTTCCATGGGCAGATATCTTGGGTCTATAATGCAAGTTGGCCCCCTATGATCATAGTCATTGAAAGTTTAGTTACAAAGTACCTACAAAGGAAAGCTTATCAGTAAGTGGCCCATCGACAGCACACTGATGACATTTACAATGGTTTTCATATTCTAAAAGTGTACTGCAAGACAGAGATCTCACTCCAAGTTGCACCTTGTAGCCATGTCTTGGCATGTGTCAGGGATAGGTACTTTGAAGTCCACAAGAGTTTTATGACCTGGGCTGTTGATGTCTCTCTCCCCACTACTCACAGCCCTGAATTCATCATCATTTCTATAATATCTGCTGTGATATCATAGCATAAAACTACTCTTGGCTGAGAATCTAGTCTTTGTTTGCCTCAAGCCATTGGGAATTTAAGTCACCTTTCTTTAAACCAGGGGCAGAGACCCTACGGTGGGCATGTTATTTGTTTTTCTTTTAAGACAAAAGATGTTCATGTTTGAGTTGGAATTTTTTCTTCTTTTACTAAACTGAAACCTCAGGACTCAGGTTTAATTGCAGTGTTGGCACTCTGCATAAACAAGTGGGCTCGGGGTTGCAGTTTGGACAATCATCTCCAAAAGGTTCACCATCACTATTTTAGGCCATCCTGATTGGTTTCACAGTTGATCATCTTCCTTAGGTAAATCTTCTGAGCTGGGATTTTTTTTTTCTATACCTTCTTTCCATAAAATGTAAAGGAGTTTCAATATTCAAGCTCTCCTCTTTTTTTCTGTGCCTGAAAAGTTGTGATAACAAAAATAACCATGGCCACGAGCTTTTGTGAAGTTAATTATTTTAAATGAGGAAAGAAGATCAAACACCTGAGAAGAAAATGGTTCAGAAATTGGAAAGAAGGCATTATGCGCAGCCACAGTTGGTTGATATTTGGCTCTTTCATTTTTCTCCTGAGTAACATAAGAGCCATTGAGCTCAGAGGACGTGAACATCCCGTACAGGAAATAGATGGTGTGTGGAGGAAGAGAGGGGGCACCCGGCAGTCATTCTTTGAATCCTTCACTGAGCTTCTCTTGAATATGTTAGGGAGGCCAGTGAAGGGCCGGAAAACAGAGCTCTACTTGGAAAGCTTCCAACTCCCTTTACAAAGCTCAGGAAAAGCTCAGCTAAGCCACATGCATCTTATGCTTTCCTGAGGAAAGACTGGCTGTTGGTCTCAGGGTTAAGAAGCCTCAGCAAGTTTTTATAGAGACACTAAAACATTCTCTTCATATTTCCCTCTGTCACTGAAAGGAGCCCAGGGAGAGAATCACATTTAAGTTCCTGTGAGGCTGATGAGCTGTGTGAGAGGTATTGGTGCAGTGACAGTATTATGATGTGTGTGCTTTTAGCTGCCCAACTTCCTAGCTTCGTGTGTGTGTGTGCGTGTGTGCAAGAGAGAGTGTGTGTGTGTGAGTACGCACACATGTAAAATCTCAGTTAAAACCTGAAGAAGCTAAACACTGAAAAGTGGATATATGCCTGTTTCAGAATTTCTTTTACCAGATAATGCAAAATTAATCACATTTTCATCATTAAACAGAAAACAGCTTTATCTGGAGGATGAACTAAACACCATGTAAATGGTGATACGTGGAAGGTTGCAAGTGTGAGGGGCATATAGCAGCACTCTCAAGACTGCTAAGGGCTGGAGTGTTTTTCTTTCCCCAAAAACATTTTTAAAGAGAAAAACTAAACAATTTTCTGTTCCTTTGTGAGAATATTTAGAATGTTCACTGGAGCACAAAAGACCATTTATGAATGGATCTCTGCCTTTCTTTGGCCTGTCATAGCTCATTGTGCTTATTTCAAAACGTGAGTATTGCTTGAGAAGAAAATCTGTAGTCATTGCAATTTATATTTCATGCAATTTTCCTTACCTGGGGGATTTATTTGTTTCTTTTGAGAAATATGTATCTTTAGCTTTGTAATTTATGGCTCTCTATAGAAGACTTAGTCTTAATCTTTCTGCTATCTTGAAGATATTTTACCTTGTTCACTATGTTAGCCAGCTTTTTGCTACTATGACAAAATACCTGAGAAAATCAACTTAAGGGAAGAAAGATTTGTTTTGACTCATAGTTTTAGAGGCTCAGTCCATGGTCACTTGGTCATGTTTTTCTGGACCTGTTTTAAGGAGCAGAACATCATGACAGAGAGCACATAAGGAACAAAACAGGTCACCCTATGGCAGCCAGAAAGCAGAAAGAAGGGGTGTGGTTGGGACAAGAGCAGCTCTCCAGTGCCCTATTTCTTCCAACTAGGACCTACCTCTGAAGTTTCCACCAAGTCATGCATGGTGGCTCACGCCTTTAATCCCAGCACTCAGGAGGCTGAGGTAGGCGGAGCATTGTGAGTTTGAGGCCGCCTTGGGCTACAACATGAGCTCAAGGCCGGCCTGAACTACATAGTGTGACCCTGCCTCAAAAAACTAGGGCTGGGAGTTTGGTGCCTGTCTGGCAGGCGTGAGGCTATGAGTTTGATCCCCGGTGCCAGAAAAAAAATAAATAAATAAATGAAAAATAAATAAAACTAAAAATAAAGTTTCCACCAACTTTTAACACCCCCAATAAGCTCTGAACTCATCAATGGAATTATTCACTAATGTAGTTAGAGCCCTTGTGGTCTAGTCACCTTCTGAAGGCCCCATCTCTGAAGACTGCTGCACCAGGGACCAGGCCTTAAATACATGAGCTTTTGGGGGGATATTGCAGTCCCAGACTACAGTATGCATAAGCATGAAAAAATTTTTATCCATAATGAATATTTTCCTTTATTATCATGTTCCTTAAATTTAACCGTAACATATATACTAAATAGGGGCACTAGAATATTTCTAACAGCAAAGAATCACTTGCTCTTAGATTTGAAATAACAGTATGTTATTTTTTTCCAGGTTTCTATCCCTATTCTGCTAGGAGTAGCATTCAGACTCCCTCTCTCTCTCTTTCTCTCTTTCCCCCTCTTTCTCTCTGTCTCTTTCAGTCTATCTCTCTCTCTCCCCCTTCCCTCTTTTCCTCTCTCTCTGTCTCTCTCTGTCTCTCTGTCTCTCACTCACTCTCTCTCCCTGTCTCCACACACTCCCCTTTGGTTTACCTTATTATAATTTGTGATAAAGAATCAACTAGCTAAAGGATGCAGCAATAGATTTAGACATTATCCTGCACCTAATAAAGTATATCAGGTTTCCTTTAAAAAAAATAAATCCTTCAAGAAAAACCAACAGCTGCATTTAATTTGAATTGCCCTCTAACACCTTTTGAGGAGGAAAAGTGAACACCTCAGTTAATGTTCCATTTTCAAACTAGAGAGGGTAGCACCTCATGGCCACGTTACTGCCCCCCTGGCATGAGACAGTGTGATGCCTGCTGTTTAAACAATAGATAGGCGCTATTGGGGAGCAGCGTGAGGCACAAGAAAATGAAAATTGTTTGAATAGAATGAGTGACGAAGCAGTTGCCTGCAGGCTGATGGAGCAGTGCCATCTACTGCACAAAAGCTTTATTTAATGCTTCGGAATTCAGTAGAAGTTGATTTCCACAGAACCAAGTACAAAAAAAGTTAGTTTGCAATCTGCTATTTTTATGACGTCTGCATCTGTGTATCAATGTACTGGAATTTTTCTCCTAGTGTTTTCCTCTCTGTGTGTATTAATCTTACATTTCATATCAACAACAACAACTAGAAGCAGAGAGATAGGCAGAGAGTGAGAGAGAGTGAGAGAGAATGAGGGAGTGAGAGAAGAATGAAGATGTCAAAAATACATTGAAATACGTGATATTCCTTTTTGGTGTCATCCGATGTTTATTTATATGAAAATAAATGATGTATCTCAATTTTCCATGTTACATGTACCAGTTACATAAGAATTAATAATTATCCAATGCTCATTTATATTAAAACATCGGTTGTATTTCATCGTAGGTTGCACATAGCAATCTTTTTTTTTAAATGATTACAGATTTAGTGGGCCTTCAATTATTTCTATTTTCTCCTGTTTTTTATTTCTATAATAACACTTAAGTCTGCCATGTTTTAAAAATAAATAACCCCTAATATTTCTAATGTATGTTATATTATAACTGCATAGTGTGTTAATAAAAGTATGTCTTTCTATTAAGTTCAGAGCATTCACTATATTTTCTATCATTTTGGTTTATTTCATCTAGTCTTTGCACCTCAGCATATAATAATTTGGTGAGAGTAGACATGGCACACCAATGATTATGATTCTTTTCATTGTTCCCTATAGCTCTTTCAAGGTCTTAACTGGTTATTGATGACTCAAATCACTCACATTGGACAAGAACTTAATCAAATTCAATGGTTAGGTTCAAGGTTGACTTTATGGGAAAATTTGATTTGGTTCTCATCCAATTTGGTTTGGGACCAGAATCGTGGAGAGAATTAAGTTCATGAGCAGAAGTACTACTGTAATTGATACATTTTAGAAATCTAGGCATATATAAAACAGATCTTGTCAATTTTGACCTTGTTTGAAGGAAAGCTGTTTGAATCCAGAATACTGCAAAAAACTGACTTCCTTATACTTGTCTATATGTTCAAAAACTTTTACTATTTATCATAACTTATTCCTTCAATTAAAATTTCCTGGTTCTTTTACATACTGGGCACTATGCTAAGTTCTGGAAATTCAGTAATTTAAAAAAATAAAACTAAATTCATCTCCCTCAGCAAGCTGCCTTCTCTGCAGAGGAAACTAGAATGTGATTAGTACTAGTAGTGAGGATAAGAAGCAATTGGTACAAAAGAAAGTGAACTCAATTCAAACTTCAGAGAACAGAGTGGAGAGTAGGGGTTATCAAAGAAGACTTCTGGAAGAGAGAGATTCTGAATTAAAATTTCAGAGGCGATAAAATGTCAATCAGGAAATAGAGAAATATTGTTTTAGGAGATGAAATAGAATTTGCCAAAATACTGTTAATGGTTTAGATATAAAATGTGCCCCCAAAGCCTCATACATTTGTAAAGTAATTGGATCATGAGGTGCTCCACATAATAGTGGGTCAGATCTCTGATAAGTTCATAGCTGACTTGCTGTCTGGGGGTGGGTAGAGGGGCATCACTGGGGTCATGACCTAGAAGATGTCTCCCCACCTCCATTCCCCCTCCCTCTCTGCTTCTTGGCTGCCATGCCTTAAACATCTTTTCCTCAGCCACGCCCTCTCCTGTCCTGTTTCCTCCTTGGAGCCAACTGACCATCAGCTGAAAATGTGAGCCAAAATAAATCTTACTTCCTTTAAATTTGAGTGTTGGGTATTATGCCTAAGAGGTGGAAAAGTGACTAAGACAGATACTGAAATGAAAGAGCAGGGGAGGTTTAGGGAAACACATATTTTTCACTATGCCTGATTCTCAAGACTGTAAATAAAGTTCTGAAAGATAGAACTGGGCAAGTAGGCAGAGGTCAGGTAACAGTGGAGCTTTTGTGAGTTTGCAGTTCATTCTGACTGCTTTGGTTTCTTGTTGTTGCTGCTATTATTTGCATGTTTGGTTTTGGTTTTGGTTTTCTTTTTTTTCTTTCTTTTGATTTTTATATTTTAAGTAAGGAATTAAAACTGAGTAAATACAATGAGATTCAAACTATGGGAAATCTCCTAGCAACACCATAGAGAAGGAGCTTGAGCAGTGATATGACTGGAGGAAGCGAGGTCTGTTAGGAAAGGCAAAAAAGTGATCTGAGAAAGAGGAATAGATGATGATGCACCAGGGCAAAGAGCTGATGGATGTTGGATGGACTATTACAACAGTAGGACTAATTTAATGGCCAAGGTACTATGGAATCTATGAAAGAAGCCTAGTAAAATTCTGTTACCAGCGTAGGAAGAGTTTGGTGTCACCATCCACTAACACAAGGCAGTGCCAAGAAAATAGAAAAGGAGAACTACTATAACTAGGAAATGAGAAATAGAAAAGGATATCTATTGTAGCTGTATTATACACACCCAAGCACAAATCCAGTGGTTGGCTGACCATAGACTCATAGAGTTCAGGAGAATCACTGGAATTAGAGACCCTCAAGTCTAATCATTATGAAGCTGTTTAAATTGGGTTGCACCAGAGGAACAGAATCAATAGAAAATATACATGTAATTATGCAAGGGGATTGAATCAGGTGGGCTTACCAGAGTAGAAACAGGAGAGTCCGCCGTGGGCAACTGTGCACTAGAGAACCTCAGGATCCAGTAGCTTCTGAGCCCAAGGAGATGGAACCTGCAGGTGTCAAGGACTTGGCCACACTAGTCCAAGATCAAAGACCTGGGAGTTCACTGAAAAGTCACTAGTGAGAGTTTGCATTGGAAGGCAGGAAATTCTACAGACTTGGAGATTGATGCTGGCAGCAAAGAATGCACCCACAGAAGACCAGAGCTCCTTGAAGCAGACACATTTTCTTCTCCTTTGCCTTTTGTGTTTCATCCAGGCTCCAGGCTATTGGTTGGTACTACCCACAGCCAGGTGTGCTTTCTCACCTCAGCTTGCTGGCCCACATGCCAGTCTTTCACAATCATACTCAGAACTGTACTTTACTGACCCACTAGGCATTTGTTAATCACTCAAGGTCATACATCTTGATTAATAGTCACATGACTCCTTCATATTACATATGGATTGTACATAAGGAATAGTACACTATAAACAATAGTAAATTGGTTCTAGGCCAATTCAAGACCTTCCCTCATCTGTCCCACTGTGCTTGCCCCACCTCCAGAAGACTGGTATGAACAGCTGCACCCCCTCATCCTCGCCCTGAAGGACTGCATGGGAGAAGTGGTGAGCCGAGCCAAGCAGTCCCTGACGTTCGTGCTGCTGCAGGAGCTGGCCTACAGCCTGCCTCAGTGTCTGATGCTGACTCTAAGAAGGGACATTGTCTTCAGTCAAGCAGTAGGTCCCGGCTCTTATTACTTGTACACAGCAGCCCTGGATTGTTAAGATTTTTTTTATTTGATGAGGATAGCATCCTTCTTTTGGCAATTTTCGTTTTTTAAGAGATGATTTTCTTAAGGTTTTGGCTTCCAATTTTTTCTTATAATGACTATCACTGAACAACTCATGGATACCATTTTCTTTTCTTTCTGAAAAGAGAGGGTGAAGTCTCTGAAATATGTAGATTGTGCACAGGGGACAGAGTGTGTGGAGGAAAGGGTAGCCCTGAGGTCCGACTGCAGTGTCAGGAAAGGGGCTGCAGCCAGAAAGCTAGGACTTGGCCAGGGAGTTCTATTTGCAACTCCTTGTTTAATCAGTTCGCCTATGAACCCAAGTGTTTGCAATACTCTCTTATTTTGCGTACAGAATAATCTTCCAGAGCAGCAAAGCTTGAGTAGGAGGTCTGATGGAATCATCTCTTTGCTGACCTCTGTCACTGTTTGTGATGCTATGGCAGCTTGTCACAAGTGCTGTGCTAATGCCTGCCAGGTCCTCATCTGCCTCAACCTCCCTGGTTTAGTTTATAGACAGAGCACACGGAAAGAAGGAGGCAAAAAGACTCCTTCTTGTAGACTTGCCATACAAAAGGACCGTTTTAACCAAAATACCCTATTTTCTGTTGCACTATTTCATGGGGTGGGGGGTTCCAGTGGCATCTGGAGTTAAGTAGGTGCCACACATTTTGCTATGCCTGATAGATATTTTTCATTGTGTCCATTCAGTGATTTTGTGAAATACATGCCATCTTCTGGCTTCCACATGTGTAAACAATAACAGTAATACTATTTGGAAGTGCTAAATCACTTTTCATGGGTTTTTTTGTTAGAAGCAGTACACATATGATTTGAAGCCCTGTTACCGTGCCTCCAAAGTCCATATGTTTATCCTTTTTCAACAATGCTTTTCCCAAGCGTTTTATACACTGCTTTGCTGAGTCAAAGACTGTGACTTCTCTGATATATTTGTATAAAAAGGAGTAACTTTGAGAATTTTTGATTAAATGTGTAATGTCTCAAGTCTTAAAATATTAAAAATTTGAACTAATGAGCTTCCTGACCCCAGTAAATTTCTTTAATTATTTTTTTTTAGCTTGCTGGATTAGTTTGTGGTTTCATCATCAAATTGCATACAAGTTTGCATGACCCTGACTTCTTACAGCAGCTGCACACAGTGGGCTTGATAGTGCAGTATGAAGGACTGCTGAGCACGTACAGTAAGTATTGCTTTAGTGCAGGTTACAATCACGGTCGTATTCATAAGGGTAGTTAAGCATCACTTTCTCAGGTAAGCTCAACAGTAAGTAAACTCTCGATATGCCAAGGACTGCAAAACTAATGTAACTTTTAGTTTTTGCATTCATTCACCTTCTAATGCCTTTTGCCTCCATTATGTTTTGCAAATAGAGTTTTGGATTATTTCAGTGTGGACTCCTGAGCAACTATCTGGCCTCCTTTATAATAAAAAAGACTCTTATTCAACATAGTTTCAGTGACTGGAGTTTGAAGTCTACACTATAAGATCAAGCACTGCAGCGTTCAAATGTATAGGGAGCATTTAAAATGTGTCTCGCCCAAATCAATATGTTCTAGTCATGTGTACCTGACCTTGAAAACTAGTAAAAATCATTTTATATTATTTATTAATAATTTTATATTGATACACAGCTGAAATGGCATCTTTAGATATGCTAGGTTAAGTGAAATGTATTGTTAAAATTAATTTTACTTTTTAAATTTTTATTCTTTTAAAAGAATGACTGCCAGAAAGTGTAAAACTACTCATTTAGCTCACATTCTGTTTCTGTTGGATAGCGCTAACCTAGAATCTTAATTATTTCCTCATCAGGCTTTATTTTTCAGTGGGTCAGTGATCATCAGTTCAGCCATCTCTTTGTTTCTAGAAATAAAATATCAATTCTGTCAATAAAAATGCATCTGCATGATATTTGGTTTCCTAAAAGAGTTAAAAACCTCTCTCCAGCTGCCTAGCAAAAGTGTACATTCTTCTTTTCTCAAGGGTACATTGACTTATAGAGTCCATTAATAGGGGTCCTATTTTTTGCTGATGAAAGCCTTCAGTCTATGAAGAAAAGTGTGTAGAATGGATTTGCTGTATTCCAAAGCTTGTTCATTAAAATACTAGAATAAATTCCAGCAGAGAAGTAGAGTAGCTGGTGACATTTTCTTTAAATAGTATGTTTGTACCGAGGCACCTTTCCCTTTGTTTAGGTGATGAAATCGGAATGCTAGAGGACATGGCTGTTGGCATTTCTGATTTGAAGAAAGTAGCATTTAAAATAATTGAAGCCAAATCCAATGATGTCTTGCCAGTTATAACAGGAAGACGGTGAGTGCTACCCATTTTGAAAAGTCTACTGTGTCACACAAGTTGTATTAACTCATGACGACAAAAAAAATAAAAAATAAAAAAGGAGCCTAGAATTTAGGTTTCTTCAGGAATTTCCTTTTGTTCTCTTTTCTTTTGTGATGGAGAAAGTTTTTAAAAACTTGTAACAATCTCATAAGTGTGCATCATAGTAAGGTGAGTAAGATAATATTCCTCTCTGAAATATGAGAAGTTTAAAATGACAGCATGCATGAGAATGACATTTTTCTCTTTATTCCTACCTATTCTAAAGCTCTCGATGTTTTCACTTTTGCGGGAATCGTTCAGTTAATAGCTTCATAATTCTTGAGATGACTTCAAATTAACTTCAGTTAAAAGCAGCAGCATTTTAGGAAAGATATATTCCCATGTCAAGGGCATATACCACCATTTTTCTTAATTATTTTTGACAATTCACTCTCAAACTGTGAGCTTTCCGAGAAGTGTTTTAAATAACTAGCTTAGAAGGTCAGTATATAATGGGCAAAATATCAAAAATAATTAAGAGAAATGGTGGCATGTAATGTATATAGCTGATAGAAGAATTATATCTTATAGTAAGTTGTTTTAATTAGAAGTTCTCCAAATTTCAGTCATTGTAATGTGAGTACTGTATGAAGTTGCTTCAAATTTGAAACATTCTCAGGTGGCAGTGTATAAAAGGGAAAGTACTAGTCAGATAAGAGAGACAGTTTAAAGAAAGTTCAGGGTCAATTTTTGTTTTCCTACCTATGGTAAACATAAAATCATTATTTTAAATTTTTTGTGACAGATGCCTAAAGCCATATGATTGAAGGAAATGTGAGGTGACTGTTTCTTACACACACACACACACACACACACACGCACACATACACATCCTCAGAAAATATGGTGCCTCATCTGGAAATTGATACCTCATTTGTGATTTGTGACAGCAAAGATGAATGAAATTGCTCATACACATAGCTGAGAAGTAGTGGAACTCTGTATATTCCTAGGAAGTTTATGATCATAAGTGAAAAACTCACTGTCTTCTTAATATTGAAGGAACGCTTACCAGATCATCTGATGCAGGCAAAGTACAGAAACATATTTTAGATCTAAACTGTAACATCATTAGGAAACTGAAATTAAAACCACAATTAGATACCAACTTACACTAGTTTGAAAAGTCGAATAATAACAAGTATTGGCGGAGATGTGGAAAATCAGCAACTTTTTCATATGTTGCTGGTGGGAATGTAAAATGAATCAGCCATTTTCAAAATAAGCAGTTTCTTTTAATAAAGTTACAATATTACTCTTAGGCATAGTAGCAAGAGAGAAAAATTTTTGCCTGAATGTTCATAGCAGCATTTTTCAGGGTAGCTCAAATCTTGAAATAATCCAAGTAACCATCAACTATCAAATGAGTAGATAAAATGTGATATGATATACCCATACAGTAGGATCCTGCTCAAAGAAAGAAAGAAACAACACTGCTTGGATAACTCCAAAAATTAGGTGAAAGTCTAGCTAGAAAAGACTACATGTTGTGTGAATCCATTCAGTGAGATACACAGAAAAAAGGAAGTGATTTGGTTACCATGGGAGTGGCATTAATGGGCATGAGAGATCTTTTTAAGGTGATAGAAATGCTCTAAAACTAGATTATGATTAGGGATGCACAGCTCTGTAAATTTGCTAAAACTCTGAATTATATATTTAAAATGTATGCATTTATGCCAGTTATATCTTAAGCTGACAAAATTTATAACAAAAATTTTAAAACATACTTCATTGTCCGAGCAACTTTTAAATGTAATCATTGATGCTTCAATATTCTTGAAAGGCTTGAAATAACCATCTGCCTTCTGTCAGGCAGCAGTAAAGGGCACTGAAAAAAATTAAACAAGAATAATAATGTGTCCATCTGTCTAAGGGCAATGCTAACATCCCTGTGGCTGGAGTCATGTTCATTGCCAAGTCTCTGGTTCAGAGTTAGGAAAAAACTTGTCTAAGCGTCAATGATCCTTAGTGCTGATGGATATTAAAGTAGGAAACATTTAAAAGATTTTCTTAGAGACTCGCTATTTGTTCTATGCTCCTTTTCACAATACATATATTACAAGCCACAACTTTTCCTGTTCTAGAAATACGTGGATTTTCCAAACATCTAAGCTGAACTCTTTACATTTCTATACTCAAGTCACATTACAGGTAAAGTTTCAAAATACATAAGCCACCACTTTAACTGACATATGTTATGAATCCTAAATTCTCAACGTTAAAAATTAAGGGTATTGTTGAGTGGAAATGTTCGATAAAAATATTTCTCGGTTGCTTATATATTGCAAAATGAGCAAGATTCCAAAAGGTTACTTCTTAAATAATTAAACCATTTCATTTCCATCAAGGCATCACAAACAGGGCAGTTCATCAATAATAATAGCAATTGGGCTATGCCAAGAAACATTATAAATGATTTGGTTTATTAGGTTTCACTGTATTATAAAACCTATTATTAAATTGCTTATTCTGAAGACTGATGGGATTTTTAAAATATCAAGAGAACAAACACTGAAGCTATCTATGTACACAGTCTTAAGTGTTTAAAAACATGAGCCCAGTGTGCCTCTTTTCTTCATGGATCTACAGTACCATAAAGAAATCAAACATGAAAACAAATCCTTATAATATATTGTAACCCCTAATTTCATAATGAAATTACAGAATATTTCTTGAGTGAATGAATAGAAATTAAGTACACAGGGCAACTGAAGACTCCATCAGTGCAATGTTCTAAGTTTTTTATTATTTCTTTCCAATGAATCCACTTGATCTTAGCCAAAAGGCCGAGAAGCGATTTTCCAATGAATCCAAAAGAACAGAAAACAAGTGTGATCAATAAACCTCCTTACCTCTGCTCCTTCCCTTCTTCAGTGAGCACTACGTGGTAGAGGTCAAGCTTCCAGCCAGAATGTTCGAGTCGCTCCCTTTGCAGATCAGAGAAGGACAGTTGCTGCATGTCTATCCAGTACTTTTTAATGTTGGAATTAATGAACAGCAGACTCTCGCTGAGAGGTAAGCTTTGGGTATAACGATATTATTCAGTTTTTCTTTTTCATTTTTTTTTTAAGGAAATGCTGAAAACTCCCAGGTTTCTGCTCATGGACACACTTAAAAGACACTTCCTTTTTAAATCAGTAACAAAGTATTTTGTATACCGAGGTATAATATTTGTATTTAAGGATTTCTTGCCCCAATCTAATTGAAGTGTGTCCGTGACACTGAGAAAAATATTGATGTCAATACCGAAGTATTCACATGGATTATCTTTATTTTCATTTTTAAATACCTACATTTGTATCAAGTTTTAGTAATTGTATGTTCATATATGTACTTTAGATACATGAAATATTAAAATTTAATTTTGTGGACCTGAAACAGTCTATTTTTCTCTTTTGTTTCTTTTATCACAATAGCTACTGTGGGGTAATGTTGACACACTTTTTTAAATGACTTTCTTAAACAGCAAATAATTGTTGACCCAATTCCTGGGGTCATTGTCAAAAAACACTTATGTGATCCCAGAATTTCATTTTTTCATCTTATATAGTTCGCACGTGGAGATTATGAATAATGTAAAAAGCAGCTCAAATTTCTAGAACTCAGTTGTAAACAACTTTAGAGAAAGAATTTATTATCTAGTGAGAGAAGGTCACCCACAGGCAAATTTTGGAGAGGTTGATAGTCTTTGCCAATTAAAATGCTTTCTTGTCTATAATTCACTATCCAGTGTCTCCTTCCTGTTAGGAAGTTTTGAAGTGCCCTACATATACCTTGCCATGACTTGTTAAGCACATATTACCCATTTACTAGTGTCTTTTACTGAATAAAACTCTCTAATTATAATTCTGTTGAATTTCAAAGACGCTCAAAATGCCTGTTCTTATCTATTATTTTCAAAATTTTTATTCTCCTATTCATCTTCCCCCAAAGATATTTTCTGGACAACACAGGTTTTCATCTTTCTCATCTGTCATGAAACAAGTCAATGATGGAGTTGTGTTTTGTAGATAGAATTCCAAACCATGTTGAAGTTATTAGTCTTTCCTATTATGGTATATACAAACCACATTGTACTACATTGTACAGGAAGCTTTCTTTGATAAATAAGTACTTCTGAAATCAGTAGCAAAGATGAAGTTATATTCCAGTTCTATCTGTCTATCTGTCCATCTGTCTATCTCTTATACTCACAGCAAATGTAGTCATAGTGATTGCTATTCCTTAATATAAACTATCCAATGTGGGTTGAAGAGTATGACCATGCTAAAATTGTGTCCTTTTTGGTACATTAGACAGTTTAGGGGTTGAATTAATAACTTAAAGCATGTGAGTGAGATCCTGAGAGAGATGTAACCCTCTTCCATGTCTTTTCAGGGACTAGTTGGCATTTTCAAGGACTGTTTAGTGTTCAGATTGGACTAATTTGCATCCTTCGTGTCACTGTGACTTTCTGTAGTCAGTCACTTTACTGAAATATCTTTCCTTTCCTTCCCATCTCACTTGCATATTAAAATGCATTTTTCATACCTGGAAGCTGTATAGAACACAGACTTGAAAAGGGGGCAAAATGACAAACTGGAGAAAGTGCTGAGAGAAGCAGGAAGGCTGAGTTTGAATAGCACTCTGACCACCAAATACCGATCCGAGTGGATCTATTCTTCTCTGTCCTCTGATTCTCTTTTCCAGTTCAGAATTTTGGGCTTCACCAGGAAACATCAGAGCATTAGGCACACTGCTCTATCTATGTGTAACATTTACTGTGCATTTACCTGAATGAAAAACATAGTTTGTGTGACTCTTCTTAAACAGTGAAACACTACTTCTATTGGTCAGTTTGGTTGCTGTTTCGAAAGACCATGGACTAAGTCAGTGGCTTAGAAACAATAACAGAAAGTATTTCTCACCATTGATGAGGCTGGAAAGTCTCAGAGCACAGTGATGTCTGATTCAGTTTCTGGTGAGGGTTCTTTCCTGGCTCGCAGGTTGCCAACCTTGGTCTTGATGGGTGCTCACATGACCTCTGTGCACGTGTGGGGGTTCGAGTGGCTTTGGAGAGCCACTTCTTACAAGGCCTTTAACCATATGGGATCATAGCCTACTCTTATAACCTCATTTAACCTTGGTGCTTACTCAGAGCCCCCATCACTAAATACTATAACCATGGGAATTAGGGGTTCAGCACATAAATTTTTTGAGGGCACAGATATTCAGTGTGTGATGCTGCATTACTTCTGCCAAAGCAATATTTTAGAAATGCCAATTGACTATAATATCTCATAAAGAGTACATTTTAAGTTTAGCAAAACTGTAAATTTTCCTGGGATGATCTTCCTGTATTCCATAGTCAGTATAGATATTGAACACAGACTAGACCAGGCATTGCTTTTCCAAGCTACAAAATACTAAGAGAAAACAATTGACAAGAAGCACGGAATCTGATCCCTGTCCTGAAGGAGCTACCATGCAGTAAGGAAGACAAGATAACAGATATTGTGTTCCATTTGACTCCTGTAGTAGTCAGACAGGAAGGGTGCAAGAAAGGAAATAATTCATGGATGAGAAATGAGTTCCTGGGGCAGGTCTCAGAGAGGAGGTGAGCCTTTTGTTGGCTTTGAAAGAGGAATAGGAAATAATTAGACCAAGAAGGAAGACAAGACATTCTAGTCAGAGGAGGAACACGTGAGAATTCACAATGGAGATAAAACACAGTGGTAAAAGAGAAAGGAATAACTGTATTCTCATAGGTGTCTTAGGAGGCCTTCGTAGAGAATTTAGTGTTAAACTAAGGGAACAATGTTGTCTTTATGGAGAATGGAAAATCACTGAAGTTCAATGAACTGATACGATGAAATGTGGGCTAGGTTAACTTTATCAAGATTTCATTTATACATAGTACAATGGCTCGTACACAGTTGTTATTAAATATTTGTTGAGTGAATGCATGATGTGAGCATGCTACACAGGCTAGGCTGAAAGGAAAGGAAACTAAATGCATAGCATTAGAGTATTTGTGCAGCTTTAGGAATGTAATTAAACATGTAATAGATAGTAGTAGTGATAAAGAAAAAAGACCATGTTAAAAGATCAATGAATCGTGAAAAAAAAAATCTAAAGTGGTACCTCATCTTTGAACCTACATATTGACAAAATTAGGAGACAAGCTTAAAAATCATCCATACAAAGAAGTGGTTTCAGTTTTTAGTTTTCTTCCAATTGAAGTTTGGGGAACAAATCACACCGGAATTTACACTAACATCTGCAAATACAGATCTGGATGGAAATCTGTACCGGAAGCCACATACACAGCATCCTTTTACAGTAGGACAAATGGACTCCAAGTTTGAAATAGGGGGTTCTAAAAGAGAAGACAGCCCTCAGTGAGATGTAGGAAGAAAAGTTTCCTTGAAGAAGAGACAGAGGGCACTGGTATAGAAGCAGAGGCCTTCAGGGGCAGAAGAAAAAGTCTGCAAAAGCGAACAGCTCCAGGGTTTGCGGGGCTGCCCTTGTCCCTGCAGCTGCCAGCCCTGCGCATGAGCGAGTGCTGTGTGGGGTCCGTTCCTGGTCTCCTGGAGCCCTCCCCAAGCTGCCAGGGCTTCAAAGGAGGATTTCAGAGATGAAAAAGTGACAGAGAAGGTTTTCTACACACAGAGATGGAGCTCTGCAGAGGAGGTACAGAAGAGGGTAGGAAACTGGAATTCAACTGAGTATTAATTATGCACACACAATGGATGATGTTTTGCATACTATGTCTCTCATCTGCATTCACCTTTGATGATGATCGATTATTTTGGAATTGTTCGAAAAGATTGGTAGTATCTGGGCCAGTGGAGATGGAAATTTGTTTAAAATCACCGGGGTGCAATGTTGTTTAAAAACTGAGAGAATCTTTCTTAGGAAATTACTGCCAACCATGTAAAAAGACAAAGCAAAATGAAAGTATGACTTTTGAGAGCTATTTTGCAAACTTATAACTGTTATCTTTTTTCTGTTTGTTAGGTTTGGCGATGTTTCTTTGCAAGAAAGTATTAATCAGGAAAATTTTGAACTCCTTAAAGAATATTACACGGTGTTTATGGAAAAGATGCCACCTGATTGTAAGTATATGAGTTCAAGAAAATAATAACAACAAATTTCTTGATTATAAATCTTTGGGAGAGGTTAGGCATTGAAGTCAATGACTGAGGAAGTATAGGATGTGATGTGAAAATGATTGTGAGGTTGTATGATTGCCATGCTAGTGGGCTGGTGACCGCCTCATTACCTTGATTGCACTCTGGAATGTGTCCCACTGTTCACACTGGACCTTGGAAAATGCCAAAAATTAAAGATATGAAACTGATCATTAGAAATATCAAGTGAGACGAGGGAAAATTTGTGTAGTTTTTCACTATATGAAACACTGTAAGTTTCACTTAACTTTCCAATTTGTGAAATATATCAGACATACAACACATATGAAAGGAAAAACATCATACAGAATACTAATTATGCAGTGTAATATTAAGCAATGTAAATGAAAATACCGATTTATTGTATACACCTATTGCAATATCTTATGTGAAAATTTTAGGATTCACAAGCCTATAAACATTTTTTACATTTTTGGAATATTTTTACCATTGTTCACTTTTATTTAACTCTTTCTCCCACACTAGTAAGCAGATGACATTTAGGTACTACAAAATCAGAGAATTAGAAATATGTTTGGAGTTTATCTACAAATATGCTGAGATCTTGTATTCACAAGGACTGAAAACTAGGTTTTGATAAAGTAGAAAATATTGTAGTACTTTTAAACAAAAGCTCTAATCAAAATGTACCTGTTATCTAACCATGAATAATTTGCTAACTGATTTATATATCTGATATTAGGCGTGAAACTTCCAAGGAGGCAGTGTTTAGACTATTTCATAATCCAATGAATGTTGTATCAAAATACAATGTCATATGTGTGCCTATGTGCAGATAGATTGAAATTTTAATTGTAGTATTTATATTATGGTTTTTGTATTATTTTATTTCACATCAAATATTATGTTGGGCCAAAATGAAATTAAGCAGATGGAGATTTTTCAGCATCCAGTATAGTCTGAATTGGAAGTTTAATAATTACCTTAAAAGGTTGCTAACATATATAAGCAAAAGTATTTTGTATTAGTAATTATTGAAGTTTATTTCAACATGGATGTTAGTAGGATTTTTTTTCCCTAAAAGTTACTTGCAAGTCTCAGAATTTTATCAAAAACTTAATTTCTGTTTTTATTGGTTCTTGAATACTATGCATAAGAGCCTCTCAGCGTGCAAACCTCCGCCCTAACTACTGATCTACTAAACTCGCCAAGAATGCATGTTTTCATAAACTTTCCAGGTGACTTCTGATGCATACTAGTGTTAAGAGAACACTAACATGCCATCCTTATTCAAAACTTGTTATATTAAAACAAGTTGTTGGCAAGGTCTGTAAAGAGTTTTGCTCTATACTAAAAATAATCATCTCACCTAAAATAGAAATATGTGAAAGTACTTTCTGAAGTATTGCTTGAGATAAGAAATATAAAAGAATTATATATTCAAGTGACTTAAACATTGCATCAAAATAAATATTTAAAATTTTAATAATATGAAATACATTTTATAGTATCAGTTCAACGCAGTTGTCCATTGGTATTTATGGTATTTCTAAGACAGATACCAAAATACACAGTTGCTCAAATCTCTAGAGAAATTGGGGCAGTATTTGCATATAACCTAGGCAATCCTGCTGCAGTCTTTAGATGACATGCAGATTACACACTTATAAAATGTAGTACAACCTGAATGCTATGTAAATAGCTGTTATGCTATATTTTTGTATGCAGCAATGACAGCCTACACATTTGGGACAGATATAGTAATTTTTTCAGAACACGTTTTATCTACAGTTGCTTAGATCCATAGATGTGGAACCCATGGATATGGGCAATTAACTATATAACCAAATGTTTTTGGAAACTTAAAACTATGCAGTTATTCATTGAGAAAGATGACTTTTTGAATCAAACCAGTTGCAGTTTTATCAATTGGACAACTATCTTATATCAGATTTTTCCTATTTTGTTCCATATATATTTGAGACAAAACTATTATAGATTTGTTGCAGAATGGAGTTCTAATATGGCTGTAGTTACAGTCTGTAACAGAAATACAGATTCAATCTATACATTATACCAGAATACTTTGGGTTGCATTCCATCATGCAAAAAAACCTTAAAGTTGTCTTAAGGGTGTGAATAGAGGCTAGGTTGTTTTTTAAGAAGGAGCTACCATGTAATCCATAAAATCTATTTTCTTTCTTTAATAAGTAAAACCAAAGATAGTTTATGTCAATATTAAAGAATACATTACAATACTACATTAATTTATTAATCCACTGTGAATGTGCTGCATGTTAATTTACAAATCTTGTTTTCAAACAATTTACAAAAGAATTAGTTGTTTACTATATGGTTTTTCAGGTTAAATATTCCCCTAAGATTTTTTTTTTAATGCTAAGACATATCTCCTACCTTGGCTCTATCAAGACTTCATCCTATGTATTGACTTCTATCAAATAGTTTTTATATTTTTACTCTTTAAATATAGAAAATGTTATGAAATAAAACAGATGTATTTGCAAAATACTCTCTAATTCCATTATGTATATAGTAGTTTTCGTAGGCAGTCTGAGTTCAGCGGTCTACAAATATGGAATAGTTTTATTTTAGCAACTGCTATCAACTTTACTGAACATTCGCCTTTTAGGAGTTATGAAGGAGAAGTGTAGAATTAAAAATTGCCCATCAACAGTAAAAAAGAACTTTTAAATATGTTCAGCATATATTAGTGATTTATAGACTAATCTATTTAAGAATCTCAATGTTAATGGAATAAATATTACTTGAACTCAGATATTATTATTCTCCTCCGCTCAGCTGGAAAGACCACAGTTGTGGAAGACTTGGTAGGGCAGGGTGACTTTTGTATCTCTCCTGCAGGATTCACAGTATGTTGAATTGGGTGATGCCTGTTACAGAGAAGCAAACAAATGTAGAAATTCCAAGAGTGGGCAGTGCATTTCCTGGAACATTTTGCCAAACTTTTATCAACATCAAGAAATATGTATGTGAGATTGAGATCAGAAAGTACTGTTCCTGACTACTCCATCTGTGGGTTGTGGATTTCTCTCTGCTGATTCATTTTGCACGGTGGTACAGCTCTCAAACGGTTCTCCCTGCACTGACGCTAAGGCACAGACAGTTTCTGAGAGCTACATATTTCCCACTGGGCCTGCCTGTGATTTTCACTGGTCCCTTTAATCAAGCAGGAAATTCCCCTAGGCAGGTATTTAAGTTTCTTGCTTCTCTGATCTTCCCATTGGATGTGATGATCTCAGACATCTTTCAAGTTCTTTTTCTTGCCTCCTCAAAGCATTAAAGCAGTTAATTTTTGTGGATGTCTAATATTTTGTCATAGTGACAAGAAAGCTAACTAATATACTTTTCTTTAAGTGAAAAGTGACAATCTGTCAGTTTACCACATCCACTCTTACCATTCTTTTTGTAATAATAATGCCCATACATAATTCCACTTATCAAACAAAAGAGAGAGATTGTCACGCGTTTATTGGAATTCTACCATTTATTGACTCCTTTGATTATACAATAAGGATGGGCTCTGTAGCACTGTGAGCTAAGAAGGAATAAACAGGCAGGGCTTTTTTCAGCTGTTCTAAACTTTTTTGCGAAATTTGACATCTCTGTGTTATATAGAGTATTTCTTCCACTACAGCAATAAGAATTGCACACAAAATACATTTTAGAAAAAACTGAGTAGAATGTTATCGTATATTTCATTATATAAATGCAATTTTGGCTGGAAGTCCACATTCAATTTAGCAGACACTGGTGGAGATCATATTATGTAGAAAACTCAGTGCCAATCACTGGAGACGATGAAGATGAATAGCACTCTGCTCCTGGTAGCTTGCAACTTACACACTCAATGTAATCAAGAAACAATCTGCATTAACTCTAAACCTCTTTCCACTGGGATGGTTACTATTTAGGAGTGTTGAGCTTTTCTTCTGAATAGCTTAGTTCTATTGTTTATGCTGTTGTTATACAAAGAGCTTTACTTTCTTCCTGCTCATTTCTGACATTCCTCGCATTGTTACACATTGTCACAGCTTTTGCTTTAGCACTAGAGAAAATAAGACTATCTATGCATTTATTCCACATAGGAAAATAAAACAGAGTCTGATATTTTATGGACAATTGATTTTAGGTGAATTATTTCAATAGTCTTCCATATAGTCCACATAAAAATAAGAATGCATACATTATAAGAGTGAAATATCCATAAATACAAAAAAGGACTAAATTTGCCATTATAGAATAGAGAAATTATTCTCAATTGAAACTAATGATAGCTAAGTAAGAGGAATAGCACCTTGGAGAAGGTGAGCAAAAATATCTAGTGTGTTGAGCAAAATTTAAAATAGAAATAAATAGATACTATTGGATTTGGTGGTTTTGAATCATGGAAGATATTTGATGGACTGTTTTTAGTGAAAATGTGTAATTGTGACCACATTATAGTCTTTAAGGCATAGATTTTTTTTCCTTTTTCTGTAAGTGACACAGGGACCAAGAGCTAGAGGGAGACAGTAGACAGCAGAGAGGAATGAGATATAAAAAGAATTAAGATGTGTTATGTACACCTACCAATTCCTCACAATGAATGTAATCATGATGTACTGCAAACATGTATGAATAAAAATTAAGATTAAAAAAGAACAAGTGAAAAATCATAATGAAAACTACACCCACAGAGCTAGGCATGGTGGCGTACGCCTTTAATCCCAGCACTCAGGAGGCTGAGGTAGGAGGAGCGTTGTGAGTTCAAGGCTGGCTTGGGCTACAACGTGAGTGCAAGGCCAGCCTGAGCTACATAGTGTGACCCTGCCTCAAAAAACCAGGGCCGGGAGTTTGGCTCAGTGGCTTAAGTGTCTGTCTGGCCTGTATGAGGCTGTGAGTTTGATCCCAGGTGCTGCCAAAAAAAAAAAAAAAAAAAAGCAAAACAAAAAAAACTAACCCACAGAAAACTGTGAATACAAAAAGAGAAATAAAAAGTTAGGATGAAAGCAATTGAATTAAGTGGAAGGGATTTTCATCTTGAATTGTCTTTAGTTTTCCAAGGTGGTAGGCTCGACATACATTTCAAAACAGAAATTTAAGTTGACCTACTTTTGGATCTTTTGAGAGGTCCTAGGGGAGATTGCAATGGTACAATCCCTGAAACTATCCAGATAGTCAACAAGGAGCCCCAACAGAGCAGAGTATAAAGTCTCCTGTGTGAATCAGAAACTCAGAATTGCATTCTGCCTTCTCCAAAAGGGGAGCCCCTACACCTGGCTGAGGCCCCTGTAACACCTGAAGAATTCCAATAGACAGTCACAGTCAAGTCTGAAATGTTGTTATTCTGTACATAAATGGTTTTGAAAGAGTATGAAGTATGGTTTGGAGTTGGTCTTCAAACCTTGGTGCAGTGCCTTTGGTGGGTTTAGAAGAAAAAGAGTTAGAAAAATTTTTTTTTGTTTTGTCTGTTTGTTTGCTTTGGTGGTACTGGGGATTGAACTCAGGGCCTTGTGCATGCTAGGCAAGTGCTCTATCACTGAGCCACATCCCAAGCTGGAAGAAGATTTTATTCACATCCACTTTTAAATTTTAAAAATGAAATCAACATGACTTTCCCTGTTTACTACTTTTAATATAATTATTAAAATATATGTTTTAAATATAACTTGTGAAAGTTTTATGTGCATATGAAAGAACTAATGTTTAGTTTTATGGAACTGTTACTTAAATGAGAATAATCTATGTCCTTGGGACTTATATTTTTTGTGAGCTTTTTCCTTTGTTTTTTCCCTCCAGTTCTAATGATCCAGCCTGTGGCATCATACACACTAGGCAAGTGCTCTACCTCTAAGTTACACCCCCTAGCCCATTAGTTAGCATTTTCTGATTTTAGTATTTCATTTTATTTTAATTTTCATTTTAAAAAATAGACTAATAGAACGAAGTTGCTTCAGGTCAGGATAAAATTAGAAGTTCTTAATTATTATAGGATGTAAAAATAGCATGAAATTTTCAGAAAGAAACAGGACTCTATTGGGATAAGTAAATCTCCAAATAAGAGGATTTAACAGAATAGGTGAAAAAGAAGAGTTTAACTATAACTACAAGATGCAATAACTAAAATTGGATATTTTTAGATCAAAGCATTGAACAACATATCCTTACTATTCTAATTCTTTGCCTTTTTAAATATTACCATGCAGCCTTAGAAAATGTAGCAAGTTTTTCAAACATAAGACAAAACTCACTAATAAATTAAAAGTGATTTCTTTTCCAGAACAAGATAATGCTTTCTGAATGAAATCATTAGATTTTGTTTCCAAAAGGGATGAAAAAATGGACCTACTGAGCCATCATTCAGGACTGTGCTCTATGTAAAATGAAATGACAAACTGATATACCTGACAGTGTTGCTGCAAAACAGAAAACTGGCTCCAACATTTGTAACACTGGGGAAAAAAATCAGTGCTAGACTTTGACAAACTTCCATAGCATATCACGTTGTTGGTCTCACTCTACTCTTCCATAGAGGCATCTCGCATAGTAGCGGATTCCTTTTATTATAAATGGCTACAGTCTCTGGGGAGCATCAACTCCTGGCATATAGCTGGAACACATTTCCAGCAGAGTTGTGCTGCATTTTCTCTGTTAAACAATGAAAATTAAGACTACTTACATGGAGTGGATGCTTCAGTTGTGATAATCTAATGAGCTTTGTCACAGACCAGAAAATACTTGGATGAATCCATGCTGATGACACTTGCTATGTGTCCTGCCTAGCTGGACAATGGTCCATATATGGAAAGGGCACATCTGAATATCTCTCCACCTCATAGAGTCCACATATGTTGACCCTCAAAATATCCCTCACTACCACTGTGGTTTTAACGGGCTGCTTTCGTGTGTTTCTTATGCTTTTCAGAGCTGATATTCAGAGCTCTCTATCGTTAGAAACAACCACTGTTTCTTTATTAACTTTCCCATTGCCAGAACAAAATGCTCACTTAAAGGAAGTGGGGTTTAATTGGTCTCATGGTCTTAAGAAATTCAGTACGCAGTTAGCTGTTAAGGCATGAATAACATAGTAGAGTGAGCAGAACAGCAAAGCTGCTTAGTTTATGGAGTCTGCGAAGCAGAAGAGGAGAACTGTGCTAGAGAGGAAGGGGCGAAAGACCAGATACAGACCTCAAGGTCCACACCTCCCTGATGCATCCAGACAAAAACCGAAGTGCGCTCCATCCATCCTGGGGCAGCTCCCAAGCCAATCACGTTGACAGGCTTCACCGTCAGAGATCCTGAGACCTTGCCAGGCTCTGTAATGACTTAAATATATAAGATGAAGAAATGATTGAGACAAATATATTTGAAGGATATGTACACACACACACACACACACACACACACACACACTTCACCTCACAAAAGATCTTCCAACAATCTGAACATTTCTCATTAGTAAAGAGATGTCCTGTGATACATTCAATGTTTCATTCTCACACATAAAATACTTGATTTCCCCTGTACAACTCACATTTACACAGAGACTCTTTCTGGCTGTTGGAAGAGCTTCACTACATTATAGGACAGTGGCTTCAGAGCCCACCATTTTCATTCTGTCAAGTGTTTCAAAGCCATGGGTGACACAAGGCACTGTTAGAGTCTATCCTTTCTTCACCTGTCACCTTGTCCCTTTTCCAAATATCTCTTTTCTCTTTACTTCCTTCACACTGTCCACAAATTTCAGAGAGGAAGTCAAGCTGTGCAAGAAAGGTTTACCCTGTCACAGGATCAAGGGGTCAAGGGCAGCTGCGTTAGCCAGCCTGTGCTAAACTAGGTTACCCTGTGATAAAATCACAATAACACCAAATTCTCAGTGACTGTATTCCTCAGGCCTCACTCAGGAACACAAGAGTTATAGGACTTTGCAAGTTACATGGGGGTTGATAAAGCCACCCAGAGTTGAACACTAGCTTCCAGCCTGGGTTCTGAATAAGTCCAATGTAATGTCACCAAAGGACAAAAGCAGTGGACACTTAGCTGGACTAGATTCTTGGTGACCACTGAGCACCGTGAGATTAAACCTTGGGCAGAAAAGTTGTCCAGTTGGAACTGGGGCCATGAGAATATATAAAAACTTTTAGAGACACCTTAAACAGTCTGGGGGAAATGTATGCTTGCGGTCTCCCTTCTTCCTCCTATCCTTCGAGATCTCCCCCTGGGTCCTCATTGTCCAGACTTAATTGAAAGTTAGAGAGTAGCAAATAGGCTTGGAAATGAGGTTTTCCTTGATAAAGAACAGACTGGGGAGAGATCCATACACACGAGAGAAAGAGCCAGTCTACAGATGAACAGCATAACTACCTCTTCACCCACTCAGTCAGTCTCTTTACTTTTTATCCATACAAGAGTCATTTCAAAGAAATCTGTGTCTACAAATGAGGTTTGGTATATTTTGGAGTTTGTTTTTTGTTTTCTCCGGTACCAAGAATCAAACTCAGGACCTCACACTTGCTAAGCAGGCACTGTGAGGCTGGGCTGTATTCCCAGCCCAGGTATTTTTTGGGGGGAAAGGGGGTATTTTGTGTTTTAAAAAGATTTCCAGGCTTAGATATTGTAAGATATCACAGAGATAGCAAATTATAATTTATGATTTTGCATTTCACTTACACTTTACACATAGTTGTAAAAAAATGAAGTTTTCAGGAATGTTAAAACTGTTTATCTTGTATTTCTTTATTGTTTAATGATCTTTATGGTTGACTGACCTAAGATGTATGTCTATATGTATATAGCAACTCAGATGTCATGATAATTCTGCTCAATGTGAGATTATCTCAATTAATTATATCATGCTAAGGAAAATGTCCATTTTGTAAACTCAAAAACTAATCCAAATATCATAGATTTTAAAAATTTTTAAACAACCTAGAGATAAAATAAAATATAGATATTTTTCTTTAACATGTGAAAATCTTTCCAGTAGGAATTCAAAGTGAAGAAATCATATAATCAACTTACTACCTAATACTTTTATAGACATTTCAACTTTGACACTATGTGGATATCCAAATATACAAATGAAAAATCCAGCTAGTCATCCACATATTTTGCTTCTTTTGTGTCAAACACACATATATTTGGAAACATTCAGATGGTTGAGTAATTTTTCACGTGTTAGCCATATGTCTGGCTTTACATAGACATGCAAAAATGTTAAAAGGAATTGGAAGTATAAAAGAAAATTGTATCTGTAATTATAGATACCATATAACCACATTGTATGATATCTGTATTGCAAATAAAGTTTAAGGATAACTTCAAAGTTGAAAATGTCCCAAAAAAACTGGGCGTGGTGGCGCACGCCTTTAATCCCAGCTCTCGGGAGGCTGAGGTAGGAGGAGCGTTGTGAGTTCGAGGCCGGCTTGGGCTACAACATGAGTGCAAGGCTGACCTGAACTACATAGTGCGACCCTGCCTCAAAAAACGAGGGCTGGGAGTTTAGCTCAGTGGCTTAAGCGTCTGCCTGGCCAACATGAGGGTGTGAGTTTGATCCCTGGTGCCAAAAAAAAAAAAAAAAAAAAAGTCCCAAAAAGAGATGATAAAAGTGGAATTTGAAGTTTATTAGCTGACTTCAATTTTTCTCCACTAACTTTTCTTCTACATTTATTCTAGCCAGGCTTTGGTTCATATAGCTTCATTGAAACTGTTTTTGTTGGGATTTGTCCATGTTAAACCCAATGTTCTGCTCACTGTCCTCGTGTGCCTTGATCTTGTAATAGGTTTGACGTGGTTGTTTATCCCTTTTCTGTTCACTTGGCTCCCAGAACATCCCATTTTCTGTGATTGATGCTATTGTCTGGGTGCTTCTTTTTCAGTCTGCATTACACATCACTCGTGCTCTGAGTGGTGCTGTGTCCTGGAATTCTGTGCATGGACATCTCCTCCACTGTCTTGGTGATCACAGCCTCATTAAATGCATCTGTTAACTATTGAGTTCCATGTCTTGTCTGTCTGTCTGTCTCCCTTTACGCATCTATCCTGCTTGATTCCTGATATGTGCTTTTAAAAATGCTCGCGCTATAATCTTTCTTGTCTACCTTTTATTAATTCCAGCTTTCATTTGTGTTAGGGAAAAAGTGGAGTTACCCTTGACTCTTTCACCACTTACCGAATTCTACACCATCAAAACCCTTCGTTGGCTCTACTTTTATGATGAATATGAACAGTTCTCTCCATCTGCATCCACTCACCTTTTGTAAACATTTCTTACCTCTTTCCTAGATTAGAGCAGTCATCTTCTCCAGGTTTCATTGTTTTGTTCTCACTCATTTATTATCACAGCAGCAGGGAGAGCCTTTAAAAAGGAAGGTCTAATCACACTTCATAAACTCTTTCTATAGCCCTCTTCTTTTCTTTATTCATAATAATATCCTAGATTCTTAAAGACACTTGTAATGCTTCATACAGTTTGATCCATTAATCCTTGGATTCCCTCTCGCCTCTTTCTTACTCAGTGGTTCCACTTGGCCCATGCCGACCGCTTACTGTGTCTGAGAGCTTGTCAAACAGCCGTTTCCTCTGCCTTGAATGCTTTTAGCCCTATGGATCATTTAGTCCCCTCCTTTCAGTCTCGGCCCAAATGGCACTTTCTCAATGAGGCCTTTCTTGACCACTGTCTTTTAAACTGTCATCTCCCGTTTCTCTCCTTTCATTTTTTTCCATAGCTTCTGTCATCACCTAGCAAGTACAGAGTTTGAAAGTGCCTCCTCACCCAGAATATGAACGCAAAGAAGATGGGAGTCCTTGGTATTTGTTGACTTAATGTATGAAATTCCAAAAACATTGTTTGACACGATTTCTGCTGCATAAGCCACGAGTGAATACATGAATGAATGGGATTGATGAGGTCATTTAGTTGTGGTTTTGTTTTGTTTTGTTTTGTTTTTTGTATCAGGGGATCATGAATGCTAGGCAACAGCCCAACCATTGAGCCATAGCCTCAGCCCTCGTTGTATGTGTTAAAGAATCAGAGAACAGTAGAATGTTATTGAATCTTGGAAATAATCCAATTCCTAGTGCTTGAAGGAATACTATTCCTGTAGTAATTATTGAATGACAAAAGAATTCTTTAGTCAAATTATTTTACAATTTGCATCATCATGTTGAAATTTCTGAGGTCAATAGCATTGTTCAAAAACTGATCAAAAGGGTCAAAAAGCAAATAATGCAGGTTTGTAGATCACAACTAATCAAGGCTGCCACTGTGATGTAAAACAAGTCATAGCCAATATGTATACCATAAACGTGGTTGAGTTCCAGTCATACTGCATTTACAAATACAGAGAACTGATTGCACTTAGCCTGCTGGTCATCATTTTCCAACCCCAGTCTATAGCCTAAACCTTTTAATTTTTTAAAAATATCATGTTTTACATTAAGAGATCATGAGCAATTATATAAAAGTCTCACTAGTATTTTGCTAAATAACTGCTCCTCAAGGTGTAGTTTTTAAAATACTGATCTATAGCCAGATATGGTGGCACACACCTATATTCCCAGCACTCAAGAGACTGAGGCAGGAGGATTGCTGTGAGAGTTAAGTGCTACAAAGTGAGTTCAAGGCCAGCCTGAACTGTGTAGTGAAACCCTGTCTCAAAGATAAGAGGAAAAAAAAATACTGATCTATACCAACCCTATCATTTGTAAGGAGGGACTAAGGATCCAGCATTGGTTTTGTTAAGATTCCACACCGGGATAGTGGGACAGTAGGAACTCAATTTCATGCCTGTCTTTGGGACAGCTTCCAGTTGAATGTTCTCTTCATTCTTATGCCATTGTTCTCCTGCCGTTGTCTAGAAGTTTCTGGACATGAATCTATAATTATAGATTTTAAAATACTTGAATATTCCTAGCACTATGCTTTTATTTTCTGTTTTAATTTTATATATTTATAACCATGAATTTGTTTTAATTCATTGCTGAAGAAACTTGATTGCAGCTGGGCATGGTGGCACACGCCTTTAATCCCAGCACTCAGGAGGCTGAGGTAGGAGGAGCATCGTGAGTTCCAGGCCAGCTTGGGCTACAATGTGAGCGCAAGGCCAGCCTGAGCTACATAGTGCGACCCTGCCTCAAAGAACTAGGGCTGGGAGTTAGCCTCAACAGCTTAAGCGCCTGTCTGTCAGGTGCGAGGCTGTGAGTTTGATCCCCGGTGCTGCAAATAAGAAGAAACTTGACTGCACCTAACTCTTAAAGTTTTTAATATTCTATTGATGCTTGCAAAACTAAATGACTTCTTTAAATCATTGTCTCTTGAAGCATTTGTGTGTCATTCTGAAACAATAAGGGATACAAACATATTAAATCTTAATTTTCTCTATCAGAGCATGAAGTACAAACAACACCACAATCAATAAAGGTGGACACACATACACATATACCAAAGAACACCTGCCTGACAGACTAGGCTTTTATCTCTGCAATTTTTATGTTATTTGGTGGTTGTCATAATTTAGATCCATCAAATCTTTTGGTTATCCCCATTCTAGACAGTAAATCCACTACAGACTTAGATCTCTGCCCTTTATCTTTACATCTTCTTTATTCTTTTCTTTTCACTGAGACTCTCCATTCTTTAGAACATCTAAGTCTTGAATCCCAGATTTCATAACACATCAAAGACTAGCTGACCTCCCACTGTCCCAGTCTTGTGAGTCAGCACATAATTGCATGAAATTCAAAAGACATAAATTTACTTGAAAGCTTACTTAGGTGAGTCACTTGATGTTTTGAATGCCTGCATTTCATTGTCAGCCAAATTGGGATAATTAAGATGTATATACCTTGTACTTCAAAGTACATTCTACCATTATCTCAACAGAGAAAGGAAGTTAATATTTCCACTGTCAATTTCTGTGACAAAATGAAATCACATTACACTTATGTTAGTTAGATGAATAAGATAATGATTATGGTGTACTTTGAGTTGTATTTCTCTTGTGTACAAAGAAACCAACCTATAGATCTAGTTAAGTTTGATTGTAAAGTCCTCTGCACAGTTTGCATCTCTATTCAATACTCTCTTTCCTTCTCTATTTTGTCTGTACTCCTTCAAGTTTAAATTAACTTTACTGATTTTTTTTCATGTAACTAATTCCATGAGACTTTTTTAAAAAACTAGTATATTTGGGGGGGGGATACCCTTATTGATAAGCTTTTGAAAACATCACCATGAGATCTTTGGTCTCACTGTGAGGGATAAGGTGAGTACTAACATTTTTGGATTCATCATTCCTTTTGGGAGTATCTAATTTGACTTGTGTTAATTACAGCATGTCTTATGATTCAATTTTATCATAATGTCATTTCCAATACATAGACTAACCAATTAAAAGATGACTAAGAATTTGTTGCAACATTTAATTAAACTTCAAAGATGAAACAACTAACAACTTATTAGTACACCTTAACAACTAATTAAGACCTCTTTTTCCAACTTGGATTCACTCAGCTATTTAACATACCACTCTCAAATATTCTCTGTTTACTATCTCACTCCTCTCAAAACCATAACCACAAAGGCCTGTATTTTCCACTTCATTTTTACTTCCATCATTATTTCTTTTTTCTCTTCTTCTTCCTCTGCCTCTTCTTCTTTTTACAATTCTGCATTATAAAACTCCAGAAAAGTGAAACTCTCTTTGGAAGCCAGTTGAAAGAGAAAATTGGAAGATATCTTTATAAGGTAGATGATAAAAGAGCACTAATATGTAAGAACACTAATAAATTAATTGATTGTGTTGCCCTTAGTGAACTGTAAATATATAAATGTCTCACATTACCAAATAAGAGGCAACTTCAAATCTAAAAAAGGGACAATGGTAATAGAACAAAATGTAGGCCATACCTCTATCCTTTTCACTTTGGAAGCTTCTGAAGCAGTTTCAGTCCTATAATTCTTTCTCTGTTTTACCTCATTTTTTGCCTTTCCTTAATATCTTGGGTGTTGTTTTATTCTATGTAGTAATAAATATTCAAGATATCATTGTCTTTTGCTTCCGGATCCTAGAGAGATAAACCAGAGACCGTGAATATTAGAATGCTTAGGAGTTTCTCAATCATCTCCCCTTTTCTTGCCTCTCATTCTCACAGTTGGGGATTCACATTCTTCCATGTTGTCAGACAGCACAGGGGCATGGAAGATGTAAGTCCGTCTCTTTTGCAGGAGTACTTATTGGCATCTGCCTCCCTGTGCTGCCCTTTGACCTTGGTATGTTTCACCAGCACTCTGACCCTTACACAGGGTAGGGAGAGAAGGATCAAAATCATCTCCACATCTGCATTCATTCTTTCCCTGAACTTTGGGAAATGTTTGCATCCTCTAACTCTTAGACTTTCGTGTGCTCTCAGCAGATCTTTCTTTCTTATTGCTGTCATTGGGGAATATTGCAAACAGAATGCAAAATTGACCTGAAAGAAAATATGACAATCAGCCCCCTTTACTGCCAAAACTAAGACTACTTTAAAAAAAGCCAACAATAGTTATCTGTAAAATTCAACCTGGTTTCCAAAAAGACTGAACTGAATATTCGTATAAAGCTTTTCTTTATACCAGACCTAACTGGAAAATAATCAGCCTTAAAAACTAGGAATCAGAAATGCCAGCCCCAATCAGCCTGTTTTGCTTTCCTTACCATCACAGTTTTCTTGCTCAGTGCCCACTCTGTAAGGCAGGAAAGGCAAGGATAGGCTCACTGCGGGGGGCATTATTGATGTCTAGAGTTCAAAGCTGATGATTTTCTGATTAGGTCTTAGTTTGGACAGAAGACAGCATCTCCCAACCCTTTGTCATGACTTTAAAATATTTGGAGATCTTTAAATTGAATTATGAATGATTTCTTTAAAAAATATGTTACCATTTTCTTCTTCTCCTTACTTATTACAAGTCTTGGCTTCCCTTATGTAACTGAATCAGGGAAGTTCAAAGAACCTATAATGCAGTGCTTTGACTATGTTTTAGCAATTGCTTTTAAAGTTTGTTTTATCCATTGCTACCGGGGATGAATCCTGAAATTCATTTAAGGAGAAATGCAGAAAATATGTAGTTCAAAAATATTCATCTCTGATCAGGTTGCAATTCTGATATTTCATCTATTATATTGCCTCCTTTACAAATTTTAAATACAATTTACATATAATTGGTTTTAGTGAAATTTTGTCACTTTGTGTTTTGCAAGATTTTACGGCCTCTAAAGAACATAATTTAGAATTTTAAGACATCGCAAATACTTGTGTGTAATTGTTTTTGTCTGGTGACTAGTGCAATTTATTATTACTGTTTCAGAGTTAATTAAAGAAAAGATTTGCTATTACAGAATATAAAGCTAACTAGAGTGGACTGTGGAAGCATGGTCCTCACATGTTAGTGTTTTCTATATAAAAGTACAGGTCCTTCTCAGTTGTTTCTGTTGTGAATATTCTACTTATACATTGCCAGGGAACAAACTATTTCAAGTTGATTTAGGCAAAATCAGAATCATTTTATTTATGCTCAGATTATGTGAGTTAAAGGAGTTGTACAAAGAAAGTCAGGATGGGTTGTCTCTCTTCTTTATGGTATCTGTGAGCTCAGGTATAAAGAAGAGGGGATGGTGCCCTCGAATGGCCGAGGACTAGCATCATTTGGAGGTTTCAGTACTCACATTCTGGCACCATGGCCAGCTTGCCTCAGAGGAGTGATTTATCTGGGACTATCGACTAGAGCACATAAAGAGGATCCTCCAAGTGGCCTGGTCTTCTTCCAGTATAGGAGATGAGTGCATGTAAAGCAAATCAAAAGGAAGCACACAAACACCAAAGTTCAAGAAAATAATCAGGCAGGAGCTGCATACTCACATCTGAACTGACCTCAGAAGTTACAGACAGCATCATTTCTGCCATATTATATTAGTCAAGATGGTTCAAACTGACTCATATACAAAGTGAGGGGACTTGGACTCCACCTCTCTATAGAAAAAGTGTCAAAGAATGGGGGAACAATATTTGAAAAGTCACTGTAGAAGCGATTGATTTGCGGCTCTCTGAAATAATCTTCTCTCCCCTTTCCACTCTCTAACTCAGGAGTACACATTGGCAATATGGTTGGTCAGTGTTAAAAGTACGTACATAATAAATACATACATTTGTTTGCCTTACAATACTTTTGGTTCCAGGTAACAGCAACTCTCCCTTGAACTGGTTTGAACAATAAAGTAGAATAATTAGCATAGCTGAAGCTTCCAACTGTTAAGCAAGCTTGAAAAGAGGGTTGGTTCAGTGGCTCAGGCACGTGAATGAGAAGCTTTTACCCCTATTTTATCACTGTGCTACTCTTAGCGTGTGGACCTTATTCTGTATGTAGTCAGATCATGTCTAAGCGATGGCAGTCCTGAGTGATCTCCTTACTCAACCAAAGAGATAAGGAGCTTCCTCACATCCCTTAACTGCAGCAGGTAAGACACTAACATACTCTTAAAACAATTGCCAATGTCAGGGTTAAGACTGGATTTGTTTAGATCGTGCCCATCCCCAGACTAAATCTCAATTTCAAGATGGTACCTATTAATTTAAGACTGAGAGAGCCACTGATTCCATGTAAACCTTGCATCTGCTACTCCGTCGTGAATGAGTGAGTTCGGTATTGGAAAGCCAGTGAGGATTTCCTTTCACTTTGAAACAGTTTCTGGCACTGTGAAGTCCTTTGACCATGAGAAATGAAGCTACAGCAGTGACATCAGTCTCATAGCCCAGTCAGCTGCAAAGTGCTGGTCCCATTGCTGCTTACTCATGAGCACCCTGCTTCTGATGCAAATCAATGTCATGGTTAGAACTCTTGGTGTCGAAGAACTATCTTTTGACAAAATATGGAGAAAATAAGTACAAAGAAGTGACTCTCCATTTGGTTAATCTGTTCCGATGAGGAGTGGTGGAAAAATCACTGGGCTATGAGTGATGCGAAGAGAACATGTCTTACCCGGGATGGGTCCTGCATTTTTCCTGAGGTAGTATGCTTCCCACCTGAGGCTGAAAACTTACTCTGAAGAGCGAGTCATTCTCCCTTTGTTTTTCAGTGCTAACACAAAATTTAATAATTCAGCCTCTCCTGCAATGACTTTTATTCATCGTTTTCCACTACATGTTCATGAAGCATGACAGGGTTACTGTCCTCATTTTTCAGTTGAGGAAATAGGGACAAAAAGTCAAGCGAATTGGTCAAAAGCACATATCAAAGCCCAGTAGAGTTGGCCTTGGAAATTATGTTCCTGGAATTTAGATTTAGTGCCTTCTTTTAGGAGAATTATGAAAGTTTCAAATAAAAAACAACGAATCATAAATAACAAACATTTGGGAATCAGTTTCTCAGCCTCAGAATTTTTGTAAGAAATAAATATTTACAGATGCAGTAAAAGCCCTCACTTCCTAGTCCGTGCCTGCCCTCTTCTGAGAAAATTAGCATCTGTCATTTGTTGTTTTATATTCTCGTATATTTATTCTCAATCACATATTTTTTCTCTTTATGTGTATTCATAAAAATATGATAGTTTTATACACTATTACTATTATCTTGTAGACATTTTTCTATTGTAATTTTCACTTCTTTTCAACATGGTTTTTGGATATACTTACGTTGATGTATGTTATATTTGGTTATTCATTTTACCTATTACAGTATATTATGCTGAAACAATGCAGTTTGTCCCTTCCCTTTATGAATATTTACATGTGATTTTTTGCTCTTTAATATAAACTGTGCAATGAATCTTCCCATATGCAACCTTCCTTGCATTCCTTTCCTGAACTCTGAAAAGAAAAAGAATGCACTTGCAGATATTTGTATGGAAATTCAGTTGCAATAAATTCAGGTGTTAGAGTAATGCAGAAATGAGTATCAAAAAATAGGGCCTATTAGCTATATGTGCATTTGAGAAGAGATGATGAAAGTCTAACACCAGTCTGTATTCTATATAGGCCATGATTTTTAACAGCTACATCATCTGTATCTATTTATCTATCATCCAATCTTTCTGTTACTGTGTCTATCACCACATCTTGGAGTCTTAGACCAATCAGCCATGCTGCGTCAAGAGTTTGTCGTAACATTTGAACACCTCAGCTATTTTCCAGCCAGTCATTACTAATACTCTTTTCCTAAGCCAGACTTGGATTTCTGTAGTCTGCAGTATTTTTACCAAGTTGAAAAAAAAAAATGGCAACAACTGAAATGTTGGGTTGACAGCCTGTGCTCTGAATAAAGCAAGTTTTATTGTTATAGAAATAGAAATAGAATCTTGAAAATTTGAAGAATATTGAAACAACTACCTTCTTAGAAATATGTCATGGAGAGGGAGAGAAGTGTCGGAGACATCTTGTGTGTCTGTTCTAAGCACTGTCTTTATGTGGTAGGAGAGATGGGCGAGGGCAAAGGATGGCCTTTTCTTTGATTTATATTTAATAGCCTGATAGTCTGTTTGCAGACAGCTTTATTAAAGAATTTGTGTGTCAACAAAGAAACTAAATTATTTTGATAAATATGTTGCTTTGTTCTGGAGCCCCAGGAGATTCAGAAGAAGTCAGTCTATTTTATTAATACTAGAGCTGTCTGTACTGTCATCAACTGAAAACACCAACAAGGATTTGGAAGACATTACTGATATAGGGGTTGGGAGAGTCAGCTTCAGACTTGACTCTTCCTCTGACCACTAACCATGTGAAAAATAATCACTTAGATATTGTGCTTGTTTCACTTTATTGTAACAAAATTCCTGAGATAATCAACTTATTTTTCAGCTCACACTCTTGGAGTTTCCACTCAGGAGTGACGCTTTGCGCATGTGACGAGGCAGCATGCACAGGAGGGCAGGGAGTTGGTGTGTGCATGGTAGAAAAACACCATTGCATCTTGGGCACCAGTAGGAATAAGGGAAAGAGACAGGGTTAGGGTCCCAGCATCCTCTTTGAAGTCTACAGTTTAGGTCAGGTGTCCCGGAAGTCTTTGCTGATGTTTTTCTCTTAGCTTCTAATTCTTGCAGAATCCATAGTGTACTGCCTTTGCTATTCTCTCCTCCACACCCAGCTATTCTGGAGTTGCCCACCTCTCTCCTTGAGTCTGATGTCTTTGTTTCTGTAATAGCCATAATACAATTTCATGCACTTACAGTGGCTTAAATATCTATCCCATCTTACTAGTTTGAAGCTATTTTGAATGTCTTTATATCATAAGAATTTAGGGGTTTTCTTTTCACATACATATACTATGTTCTCTATTGCTCTTACAAGGATTTTATTATTTTAAAATATGCATCTATTTTAAATGACATAAAAAGGCAATCAAAAATTATATTAAATACTAAAACCTAACAGTTTTAACCTAAACTAATGTCTTATTTTTCCTATATATACTTACAGAAAGAGGTCAACACACGAAAAGGTGAACACACGTACGCACACACACAATGTTACATGAATAAATTAATTCAGTAATATGGCCAATTTCTCCTTTCAACAGTGTCAAGGATATACCTGTCCCTAATTTTAATAGCTCCTTATAATTCTGATTTATGGGTTTCTCTGGGTTTGTTTTGGTTACCATCTATCAACATTAAATGCAATGGTTGTGGCCCTGATTCTTTATTCCTCACCTGCCATGAGTGTAAATTTAAAAGCACTATTATTGCCCCTTACCTTCTTTGATGAGTCACAGAGTTCTGGGCAGGTTTTATAACTCTCTTAAAAGGCTGCTCTCCTTTGTCTTTAGGCTATGTCTTGTTAACATTCCTGTGTATCAGAGTCACCTACCTTGGAGATGTGATGATTTTAAGCCAAACCTTCTATGTCTTATGAGAAGCATCTGTCACATAGTAAAGATTTGACCTTTCAAAGCTGTACCTTTCAGGAATTAATATAGTAAAATATGCATAAATTTTACATGAATATTTTGAACCTCCCCTCCCTAACAAAGCCTGTATGTTTGCTATACCTGACTTTCCTCTATTCTGTACTCATGAAATCCCAGATGATATATGATTGCTTTCAATGAACATTTCCACTTTGCCAAGCACTTCTATGAAAGATATACACTGCTAATATAGTTCATTGAGATGTGTCCTCTCTATTCTGTATAACTGATATGAAAAACTATTCAAAATGTTAGCTAATGAATTGCGGTACAGGTTCAGAAAGTACAATGTCCCCTTGCTATTATAACAAATTTGTGATTTTTGTGTGTGCTTTGAATCAAGATGATACAACCCATTTCTTTGGTGTAACTGGATAAACTAGATATGGTTGTGGTTCTCGTGTATCTTGTCATTTGTTTTTAACCTCAATCAAATCTCTCAGAAATTCTTCTACCTCTTTTGTGAATTCAAAAATATCTTTTTGTTTATAAAGTATGAACCCAACACTCTTCTCAAAAGCCTTTCTGTGTATATCACTGTGTTTCTAACCTTGAAACTCACCTTACCAAATGTTAGGGACATGTGTTTCATAATTACACATAGTGTCAGGTTTTAGTGTAAAGTATATGCCATTTCTTACCCATTGTTTAGTTATTTGTATGTAAGGAGCTGAACGACCAGTGTCATTTCCTAGTTCCTAACCTGGTTATGTCATTAGCCTTTGCCTTGGGTGCTTTCTTTCTGTCATACCCACGTCCTTTCATAGTTGTGATTCTCAACCAGGATAGATGTTTTACATCAGAGAACATTTGAACATGTGCAGAGATGACAGATAGATAGATAGATAGATTTTTCTGACAGATATATATTTTTATCATCACAGTGGAATGGATGCTTCTTTCCACTACTGGTAGAGTGGAGGGAGATGCTACTAAACATTCTACAATGGAAACTATATCCTGCCCCAAGAAAGTACTTATTTAAAATCAACAATACCAGGTTGAGGAAACTTGCTGTATGGAAACTGACTTCATGTTTTAAAATTAAACTTTCAGATTTCTCTTGCCCCTGAGATGTTCAATGTAATATATTCTTTTGATTCAAACTAGTTACTCAGTGGCAAAAAAAAAAAAAGGTTATGTCCCATGACATCTCTGTATTATGCTGTGGTGAAAGTGAAACAGCAGCTGTCATCATTAAAAATATTTTCTTTGTTTGTAGAAAAAAAAATATGACCAATTGACATTACCATAGTTACATAGAGCAAGGAATGGGGAAAACCAAAGCATATTTCCAAATAAAGACTAAAACTGGAAGGATTGATACTGCCCTCAGATACTCTGTACTCCAAAGGACATTTGCTGTCTTGCGAGTTGCATTTGCAGATATGTTGAAGAAAACTATATGGGTAGCATAATGCTAACGCTGTATCATTTTTCTCTCCTTCTTACCCTCACCTTCAGACATTTCACATTTTCAAGAACAAAATGATTTAAAAGGATTACTAGAAAATCTTCATCAGAATATCCAAGCCAAAAAAAGAAAGAATGTAGAAATCATGTGGCTGGCTGCAACGGTGAGCACTTTTGTCAAATCTCCTTTTCCATCACAGCATGCATTCTTGGCTACCTATTAGGCAGGGTCCAGCATCTGCACTTTGGGTTAGCAGATGTCATCTCCATTACTCAGAGAAAGAAGCATTGCCGCTCTTGGTTGTCCTATCAGTAGGCAAGGGCATACGGAAGAGGGAGAGATACTCAACAAGAAAGAATCTTGCTCCTTGCCTATTACCACCCTGGGATATGTTTGTCAGTATGAGGTTAAAAATGAATTAGCTGTGATTTTCTTAGCATTGCAGGTTGCCTTGTCAGTTTCCTGTATCAACCAGGATTTTGATCTGTAGCTCTAGAGACATATGTTTTCAACAGAATGTGGGTATCAGATCTCTGACTCACAGCTTCAGTAAGGCTTCTGGACATATTGTTCAGTTAATGAGCTTGTAAATGTGTTTGTTAATTTAGATATTGGCATAGAATTTATTACTGATGGATTGATCTTGGGGTAATGAGCTGTATTTCGTGTAGTTCTCTCTCATTTAATGGCACCCTTAGGGTGGAAGATCTGTTCCCATTGTAGATTTCTGTGGGAAGAGAGAGAATTATGCCTGTATTTTTAAACTCTTTTCTGGCATCCATGAGGCATAACTCAGATGAAATTCAGGAAATTTATTAAACTTTCAGACCCAAAGATTTTTCTTTAAGGAAGCTTCCTTTCATTGGGAAAGGCACAAGGGAGAGTTCTATCATGTATGCCATATATGTGATTTCTGCAGTGTTACTCATAATTTGGACTTGAGGTTAAGCAAGTTTCTAGTGTTGTCTTATCAATAGCACCTAAAACAAACTCCTTTCTTGACTGCCAGTGGCTCAGTCATAATCCAATATTACTTATCCTCCCTGGGAAAAGGGAAAAGATAATTTACCATGATGTTATTTTAAGTAATTGAGGAAAAGCAAGGCAAAAGAAAGCTTCTTTAGTTTCCCTTCAGGCCTTTAGAGTCCCAGCGAAGATCATCAAGGTAACAACAGGACGTGTTGTTTTCAGGCAGCTCATTTACACTGCTCCCACTTAGCATCATAATGCATAATGTAAAGGCCACTTGTAAGGGTTCTTCCCCAGTGTGGCTGCTGTGGGGTCTTCAAAGAGTACTATGGTAGGTAATTCTCACATAGTAGATCATAAGTTATTTTTTCTGTTTTACTAATAGCATGGTAGCATTAAGGTAGTCTGATCGTTTGCCCAGACCTTCTAACAACTTGGCAACATGTAAGTATGTAATGATATGTGTATCATGAAGTTATATAAACAAGCAAACACTAATGTATGTTTTCTATTAGATTTATTTCCATTTGACCAAATATAAATTTTCCCATAACTCCCATGTATTTCTAAAATATGTTTTTGGAATGCATATACTAATCACATGTGACTTCTACACAACTTAAAATTGAATATGGTTATTAATTATTATCAGTTGCCTATTTCTGTGGGCTGATATCTCAGTTTCAAGATTCCATTTGTAAACAAAGGAAATAAACAATACTGTCAAAATGAAGAAACATGCAAATACCTTTAGATATTTTTCAACATGTTTTATTTCTGTCTGTCTTTTCTTTAAATCTTAGTTAATGAAATATTGCTTGTGTTCGTATTTTACATTCAAATTGAAACATAAAATTACTTGATTTTATCTCAATTTATTTTAAATGATAAAAATGAGAGCATAAAGAAGCAAGATACTAATCAAATATGCTAAATCAAACTCGTACAGTTCTAGAGTTGTAGAAATACTGAAATTAAGACCTTCATTTGTCTATTCTGATGAAATTGCTCCCACCTCCACTTTACTTTAAATTTGGAACACTAAATATCTTAAGTAGGAAAAGTACATATAATGAAAAGAATAAATTTTAAAGAATCTGAATTCTTTTTAAAAATCATATCTCAAAAAGCATCTATCAAGGTCTGTTTTATTACTGTGGATGTAGTCAAGCTTTTAAGAATGTGAGTTACTATTTATTTAAAAGAATTAGAATTTTCCAAATGAAAATAAGATTACATAATGAAATAGTATCCTCAGATTTCTATCATCCTTTTTATTGAAATTAGAAGCAATGAAGGTCTAAATTAATAGGGGCATATGAATCCTAGTATAAGTATCAGAATCACAATTAAAATATGGTTAAAAAAATCTTGATAGAAACTATATCAACTTTTCCTCAAAGCAGGCAACTTTTAAAGCCTCTTTGGTGGTTGATAATAAAATAGACTTTTACTGTATCACATTTAATTTATTTTAAATGTACATTGTTTAGCATTTTTGACGCTTCAGATGGTTAGTAGCATCTTATACTTGAAACCTATCCTGGGGTGGAAGGAAAAGGAAAGGAATGATTTACCTACTAACCATGAGGTGATAAGACAAGAGAATGTTGGAATAACAATTGAAAATTGAAATTGTAATAACAAAGGGAAAGAACTGTATAGAGGAAAGCTGAACCTAATAGAATTTAAAGATCTGGTCTTTGGACATAAGTACACCTACTTGTACTCTGGCTGTGCCCTGCTTCGTGCAAGTTACTTAAACTGTCTGAACCTCAGTTCTCTCATCTATGAAACAGAAAAAATTCTACCTTCCTCTCAGGTTCATGTCAAGTTCATTACAAGAGAAAATTGCATAAAATTTGATAGCATTGTGCCTGGCACACCGTAGATATATAAAGAATGGTGGCCATTTATACTACTCTCCTGTTGCCAAATGGTTTTCTCATCTTATACCATGCCCATGCTTAAAATACTGTAACATATAGCCAAGTCTACAGCAGGTTTCTTAAAAGTAAAATGCCATGATGTTAGCTAGTTAAAATTTAAAGCAAGTGTCCAATTCACACAACATTGGGCTTTCCCTTTTCTTGATGAAGTTGTTACTTCTACCAATAAGCTGTGATTGTTATCATCATCTGCTACAGAGTGTTCTCTCTCGGATACCATTATCTTCTCTACTGGATGTTTCCCATCTCCCATGGCTTCAACAGTCCCATACCTCACCTACAAAGTGCTAAATAAATTTAAGTCTCTCCTTTCCAAGTCTTCCAAGTCTTACCTTGGAATGAAAAGGTAAACTTTTTATATTTTATAGTGCAGCTAGAACCAAATGACTTCAATAACTGAATGCAAACGAGAAGTCATAGTTACTGTGCCCACACTGGAAGTATATAGAAGAAGTCAATGCTTGAGTAATACACGTGGATAATAAACTGTTTCCCTACCTGTCTCTCAGATTTGTCGCAAACTAAATGGGATTCGTTTCACCTGCTGTAAAAGTGCCAAAGACAGGACGTCCATGTCGGTGACGCTGGAACAGTGCTCAATCTTGAGGGATGAGCACCAGCTGCACAAGGACTTCTTCATCCGAGCACTGGACTGTATGAGAAGGTATCCCACTATCTTAAGGCCTCTTTTAGGCCAAGGTCATGTTGAGATTTTTGTTTGTTTAAAAAAAATCTTACTGAAGGACTAAATGTTTAGTAACTTCACTATGTTTCCATGGTTTGTAGCTCATGGCATGAGAGATAAAATAACTTTTCATATTCACCCTACTCATTTTAGGTAATAAAAGGAAACGTGAGTGTGCAGGCATTTAATAATGTACACAGAGGGCAGATTTCTTTAGCTCATTATCTTTTAGCTAAAGTTAAAAGGCTCTGAACATCTCACACGTAACACATGGTGCATGTATTTTCCTGACATATAAGTGGCTATGAGAATGTGCAAAATAAAACTAAGTCCATATCCAAACAAAGCCTTTCCAAATTGCAACTAACACCTTCTTCCTATGACCTGCATAGTCTCTAAGTGGGTAGCCTCCTTCCTAACATTATTTTCTCATTACTCATTGTAAAGATAGAATGACATTGATACTGTGAAATAGAGAATTAATATTGTTACAGCCGACATTTAAAATGCTGTGCCCCAAGTCATGTGTCTTGATTCATTTCCACAGTAATTACATCTCAAGACGAAGCTGTAATGGAAAGGAAAAAGTGCCTTATTCACAATGTCTATCAGCAAAGACACATGTTAATTTAAAAGTTAAGTGAATTGTCTCTCTGCTGCAGAGCCTAGCTCAGAAGCACACTGGGAAGTGTGAGGGAGGCCAGGGATCGCAGCAAAGACTGCCCTGTGAGCACCTGCAGTGGTTGCTGCGTAGCTGGCGTGGCATTAGCTCCCACCTTTCTTTTCACGGCTATGGTCGTTCAGTGCAGACATTGATGCTTGCGTGAGCTTGTTCTGTGCCTGTGTGTTTCTCCACTAATGAGCTGTTTCTGAAGTCCTCTATTTTACACCGTTTCGTGTCTCTTGGCATTTTCACTGTGCAGTGGAGTTCTATCATAATTTTTTGATAAGTGAATAAGGATGTTTTAGAGGCCTGACATGAACATCTCAGCCATATTATTCCTATTCGGTGGGTATAAAAAATTCTTTCAAAAGTAATCTCTCGGCACTAAAAGGAAAAATTCTGAACCTGAGTACAAAGTCTTCTAAAGTACGGAAAAAGAATAGATCTAGAAAGGAACAAAGGTGCTTCAGGAGGCTGTGGAGACCACACAGTGCTGTAGGCCAGGGTCACCATGGAGCTAAAATAATTTAACTCATGAATTACTGGGAGGGTGAAATTGTTACCTGTTTACTTACACTGTGAAAGCTCCCCTTAAATTAGAAGGTAGTCCTCCAAATAAGTAACTATAGAGTGTATCCATTAGACACATATCAAACTACTAAACCACATGTTTTGATATTGGATAAGGTCATTCAGAATCAATATTGATTATGTAACACATTTGCTCACAACATACCATTTATGGGTGTTCATCTCAGAATTGTTTAAAAAAAAGGTGTTGGAAATTTAACCTAAAAACACTAATTCCCTTCAATTCTATATTCCTATTACTTTGATAATACTTTTTCCTTCTTTTTTTGCTAAATTTCAAATTTGTCAAATTTATCCTTCCATTTTTATATGTGAAGTTCATACGGGAGTGTGCAGATTTGTCTCTGTGTTTATGTGTATATATTTCAAGGAAATGAGACTTTAAAAAACAAATAAGTGAGCTGGGCGTGGTGGCGCAGGCCTTTAATCCCAGCACTCAGGAGGCTGAGGTAGGCAGAGTGTTGTGAGTTCGAGGCCGGCTTGGGCTACAGCGCGAGCGCAAGGCAGGCGTGAGCTACATAGTGCGACCCTGCCTCAAAAAAACCAGGGCTGGGAGTTTGGCTCAGTGCCTTAAGTGCCTGCTGTGGCAGACATGAGGTTGTGAGTTCAATCCCCGGTGCCGCAAAAAAAAAAAAAAAAAAAAAAAAAAAAACGTGCCTTCATTCCCTCTTTGGGTATTCTGCCTAATAATAGAAACATGTAGTTTCAACAGATCGTGGCACCATAGCAAAGTAGGTAAGAATGAGGAAGTTTTAGCCAGCCAAACTCAGTTTGTCAAGCTATCTGCCACTTACTAGCCATAGAGAAATCAAGCACTTATTGCATCTTAGTGCCTTAGACAAGTTAGTCACCTCTTGAAGCTTTCAGTTTCCACACCTGGAAAACAATCGTGACATAGTAGTCACATCCTTGGAGTGTCTTGAGGATTAAATGAATTGATGTATGTACAATGATTAGAACAATCTCACATAGTAAGTTAATATTTGATGGATATGACAATACCAGGTTTCATAAAGCTAGCATTCTGATTTTACAAGTACGATAAAATCTAGGTGATCATGACCTTTGTATTTTTATGTTTGTGAATACACTGTGACATAGGTTTGACTTCAATTCCATATATTAAAGGGTTCTGGCAAATAGAGTTTCAAATGTAATGTTTCACCTGCTTAGGAAATAACCTGTTTAAATAGCACTTTAGGCCAGGGATATAGCTCAACGGCACAAGCGCCTGCCTGACAAGTGCGAGGTTGTGAGTGCAATCCCCGGTACCAAAAAATAAACAAACAAATAAAAAAATAGCACTTTAAAGCTATGCATGTGCTTAAAAAAGCTGTGCTATTGGTGGGAAAATTACACTCATTAAAATAAGCCTGGATTGTTTTCTTATAAACATTTTTAATGTTAGTGTGTATTATTGCATGCACTTACAAATAATTGTGGAATTTGAGCTCAAGGAGTCACATTAAAAATTTCACTGTATAAATAATGAAACATGGCTATAGAGTGTTTTGGCAAAGACTACATATTAGCACCTGCACAACAACATAGTCTACTAGTTATGCTTTAATGTTATTTGTACCAAATAGAATGAATTAACATTGCTCAAAATTATTTGGTAATGTATTCAATTATCTCAGAACTATTAGTGAAAATACAAGGCATTAAAAAAAGCACATACTTACAGAAATTCAAGACTGTTTACAAAGTCAGAGAGGTCTGCTGAAAGCCTGAGGCATAAAAACACACTCTACCTCTATGAGTGGAATACAAACTCTTATTTCAAACATCTGTATGATGTTCACAATTGCATCTAAACTTCATGCATGGTGTCTCACCCAGAGTAAGATTAAATAGGGGTTGAAGAAATTAAGAAGTGTCCACAGAGGAATGCTTTCTTCTCCTTTCTGCTTTTCTATAACTTTTTTTTAAAATAACTTTTCTGCTTTATTATAATTTTTTCTCATCTTTTTAAAAAGCTGTGTTTTTAATCATATCCTGAGGGTATAGTTTCGTTCTTACTTCCTAGAGCCATCCTCTGTCAGAGCAGCCTGGTATAATGTTAACAAGCTATGAATCCAATATAGTTTCTGTTATGGTTTATGTTTGGATGGCCCCCCAAGCCTCATGCAGTCATGGAGGCAGCTGAGTCTAGCGTTTGTGACTGGTTTGTTGTCTAGAGCTGGGACTGGTGGTGTGATTGCTGCACCTACCCAGGGATGGAGCCAGCATACAATATAAGGTAGGGAAGAAGGCACGCTTTTCCAATTTTTTTGCTCTTTCACTCTTGTTGCTTGTGGCCACTATGAACAGCTGACCCTCAGCCACAAAACTCCGCTTTGGAGTCAGCTGAGTATGGACTGAAACCTCCAAAAACTGTAACATAAATAAACCTTTCCTTCCTTCATTTTGGGCATCACGTATTTTGTCTCAGCAAGGAGAGAAAATAACCAAGACAGTTTCCAACCTTTGCTGATAGAGAGTGGGAAACATCCTTGGGTTCAGGAGTATTCAAGCCTACCCTGCCTTTTACAGTTTTTCCACCAAGTCCTTGTAGGTCACCCATGTCGCTCAGTGATGTGTGGGAGTTTAGTGACTCTCAGCTTTTCATGACTGCCCTGCTGAATTTCTGGCTACCCCACTGCTCTAGGGGACAGGCAAATTGGAACTGTCACCACAGGCTGGATGGAAAATTGGCTGTCTGTATTATTTGTCCCCAAGAACGCTAATGCTTCTGACAGTGCTTATGAATGGCTTTTTCCATTTTCCGTTTCAAATTGGGTCATGAAATTGCTGGTTTCCACCATCAACCCTACCCTGATGGAACTGGACTGAGGGGATCTGAGAGCCAGCAGCACTGGTCAGCAAAATCCTACAGGCGCTGCGCATTCTTACCCGTCTTCAAGCAGTGTTTTATAAATGAAACCTTCTCAAGTTGTTGCTTGACTCTGGTTAACTGCCAGGTGTTTGGGGACTCTATTTTCCAGTCTCACAGTTTTGCCAAGGTTTGCCCAGCTGCTCACTCACCATCTGGGAAGTCCTGGCATCCAAATAGTGGCCTTAAGATGCACATCACAACCGCTTCTGAAGATTGTTTGAACTACCCATGTTTAGCTCCCTCATGAATTATAATTGAAAAGATCTGAGTTGGATCCAAGGATCTAAAATTTTAAAGGCTTTTCAGTATAACCCTGGAATTTTAAAAAATCAGTGTTATAAAGGTGGTTTTTAAAAAGTTACTTTTGAATTTACTCTCATTTGTCATTTTACTCAACACCAGTTGCAGTTTATTTTACCTTTGAATAGACTGTTGTCTATGGATTTTGTTTTTAAATTTCCCAAGATTATCATATTATTGCTATTTTCCTGATTTTAATTTATCCTTATCTATATGAAATATTTTCAATTGTGTTGTGGTAATCTCAGTAACAGTTTCAAATTATCCATGGTTGTGGATGAAAAGCAGTAACTGAAGCTTCATCTGAATTATTAAGAAATGTCCTCCCCATACTGAGCTCCACTGGAGTAGGGATTCAATTTCCTGTGTTCCTTCCTTTACCCCCAGGACCTATGACAAATCCTCATGATACAGGCCTCTCGTTATAATTGCTTGATTGAAGTGACAGAAGACCCCCTTGATGTTAGAAAGTTAACAAGGCACCTGGATGGATCACGCTATGTCAGGGTTTTTGGTGACTGCCTATAATGTAAGATCAAAGCAGTGATTCTCAACATTCATTGACCATTAGAACCCATAGAAAACATGAAAGGAGGAAGGAAGGAAGGAAGACAGGCAAGAATGAAAGAGAAAGAAAGAAAGAAAGAAAGAAAGAAAGAAAGAAAGAAAGAAAGAAAGAAAGAAAGAAAGAAGAAAGAGAAAGAGAAAATAGAAAAAGAGAAAGAAAGAAAATAGAAAAAGAGAAAGAAAGATGAAAGAGACAAAGGAAAAAAGGAAAGAAAGAAAAAGGAAAGGAAAGAGAGGGAAGGAAAAAAATTAGAGTTGAGAACCACTTGACTAAAGTCAGCCTTATTTAAACCGGTTGACATTTAAGTTAGTAATTAGTGGTAATGACTTTAAAATACCAGCAGCTCAATGTATCTATCATTTCTTTGAATTCTGAAATATGTGTGGCCAAAGATTTCCTTAATCATCTGCTGCAGACGATTACAAATCATGGATAAGTAATTGGCAAGATTTTGTTGGGTGCCACAATCTCAGCATGTTGCATCTGAATGTATATGTGGAAGGATCGTAATTTTTGAAATGTTTTGCTTTGTAAACGAGTAACCTTTAATCCACTGATGTTAGTAGCATTGTATTTGTGATGCCTTATTCCCTTGCGAGGTTCACTTTTTCAGTAATATAGTCCATTTGTTGCTAAAATACAAATGTACCATCTTTTCTTTCTTCCTTAGTCTTGTTTTAAATTCAACCTATTTTTCTTTCTTTAGTTAATTGTACCAGTTTGAAGAGTTGCTTTTTAGCATTTTCTTCAAATATTAAACAGAATTAGAAGCATTGCAGACATAAATAATTGAAGTTTGCAGCTGTATATTGACTTTTTGAAAAGTCATATTGGACAATAGCATAATCAGGGAGTGTTTTCCCTTTATTGCTGTTACCTCTTCCCTTGAGAATTTCACTAGTGTACTTTCCATGTGATCCAGATCGTATCTCTCACAAATAATTCCAAGTGGATTCACATTCACTCTAGTTAATAATTACGTCAAAACTGGTCCCATTTAGTATATGTTTGCTTCATGGATACTACGCAAAACATACTGCAAAGAATATATTCCCCTGAAAATCACATTGGAGCAAGTGTCTTTTAATACGATGTCCCCAGAAGAAGTGGCGAAAGAGAATTTCTTTTACCGGAGAAACTGAAGAATGACCTGTGAGGAGCTTTCAACTTCCTGACACAATGCATATTTTAATTTTAGGGAATTCTCTCCCTATATTAATTTGTGACTAGATACATTGTCATATTATTCTGTTAGAAGAAAGACGGTTGTTTGGAGGTCTGCTTCTGGTCTCTATTTGTTTTGTATGCATAGTATTTGGTTCCCACTCCTAGTGACTTCAGACCTGCGACCTCATCATCAACAGCAGCCAACAGGTCTATAATCATCATGCCAGGCAAACTACTCTAATCAATTTCTGAAACCATGAAGGATTAGGCAAATACATATATGGAGTAGCTTCTCAATATAATTTAATTTAATGAAATTCAATCACATATATGAATCTAATTGAAACAAATAAATTTAACTTCTGCTACTTACACAGATTTTTAAATTCAAGTTAAGTCCCTTTTCTAGCACTAATTATTTATATAACTTTAGAAAAGTTAATTGGTTTCCAGCCCTCAGTTTTCTGTCTGCAGGGTAATGATAATACACACTATCTTTCCTGTAGGTGTCCTGTTAATTGAGATCATTTATTTAAAGTCTCACCTCCCGGGGGGTATGGTGGGCTCTGCTTGATCAACATTACCAGTGTCCCCAAATGTCTCCCCCTCCCCTCCCTTCCCTGCTTATTTTTCCATACCCCAGGTTTTTCTAAGAGTGCACTCTAATATTCCTCAAGTTGGGGTTTTCAAGGTCTCAGAGTAAAAATTCCAGTATTTTAATACTTGGCTTCTAAAGAGCAGCAACTGGTCCTTGGCACCTGTGGACTAGAAGGCTTAGGAGTCTTACAAGGGTCCTACTGACAACATCAAGGAATCCAGCAGCTGCTCTGCACTTTGTTTCCTGAACAATCAGACCTAACAGGGAAATAAACTTCAGCTGTAACTAACAGCTGGCCATGAAAATGGCCTGTGTCATGCTATTTGTACCTCTCTATTTTCTTGCTCTGTGACTACTCTGTAATGGAAGATATGGGTGGAGTAGGCTGATGGTGAGCTCTGCTTGGGTCTTACTTTCAAAGAAAGAGAATATGGAGTAGGAATTAGGGTTCTTTGGGTTCTCAGGATGCACTGTCTCAGCACCCCAACAATGAAAACTGAGCATTCAATTCTTGAATGTCTGCAGACTTTATTGACTAGGTAGGTATAATAATATATCAGGAGTTCCACTTTTAGAAGTAAACTGGGATATGGTTCACTAGCAGATATTTGTCATTGATATTTTCATGAGTCAAAAGTAAACATCTTTCGAGTATCTGCTATGATAGGATACTGTGCTGTATTAGTCAGCTTTCTGTCACTGTGACAAAACACCTGACAAAATCAGTTTATAAAGAAGAAGGATCTGTTTTGGTTCATGGTGTCAGAGGTTTCAGTCTGTGGTTAATGACTCCATTCTTTGGAGGCCTGTGGGTAAAGTAGCACACAATGGTGGCAGCATGTGGCCCAGAGGACTTCTCATCTCATGAAACCAGGAAGCAGAGAGACAGAAGTGGGCAAGATCCCGATATTCCCATTAAGGGCATGCTCCCAGTGACCTCACTTCCTTCTTCTGGGTCACACATTCTGATCACCTTTCAGTAGCACCACAGGTGACCAAGCTTTTAACACGTGGACCTTTGGAGAAAACCCCAAACCCAGTTATAGCATTTTGCTCCTGGCCCTTGAAGTCTCAAGTCCATATTGTAGTGCAAAATGTACTTACCATCTTCAAGACTTCCCACATTCTTAAATGCTCCAGCTTTGCTCTAAAGCCCAAGTTTGATCTCCTTTGAGACTCAAGATAAACTTTTAACTGTGAACTCCTATAAAAATCAAAAAGAAAGTTAGATACTTTCAAGATACTGTAGTACAAGAGAAATATTTCCATTCTAAGAGAGAAGAACAGGAAAATAGTAGAGACATCAGGCCAAAGTAAAACCAACACTCAGCATGCAAATATTGAATCTCATCACTCTGTATTTCATATGCAGGCACACGGTGTCATGATGTGAGCTTTGAGGGGCTTGAGCCACCTCACCTATATGGCCTTCCTGACTGCAGCCCCTGTGACCACACTTTGGTTGGGCTCTGCTCACTGCCTGTGTCTTCCCTGGGCATGCACTCCATGTTTCTGGCATCTCTTACTTCCTAGAGCTCTAAGGGACTTTGGCTTCATTCTTAGAGCTTTGTGCATCCCTATGTCAGTTATTGTTTGCACGAAGTTTACCTGGCTTCCCAAGCTTTCCTTTGAAATCTCAGTGGACACCTCATGACCCCATAACCCTTCCATTCTGCATGCCTGCCAAGTCAACATCATATGGGTAATGCCAAGACGGGACATATTCACAGGCTCTAAGGTTCACGACAGTCATAGTTGCTGTGACTTCCGACTACCTTCATGGCTGAATATGGGAAATGAATCCTGAAGAAACAATTTTCTAGGATACCCTATATAAGCAGCATAACTCAGGACATTCTTAAAAGAAAGTCTTTAAGAACTTGTGCATGCAGTCTCTGAGTCAGCTATGGGTCAGGTCTTGTTAATTTCTGAGATTTCTCTGAAGTCATCTTTCTTACAGCCTCAGTGCAAAATACTTGATTTCTTTATTTTCTTTTTATATATTTTATTGGTACACATAAATTTTATAAAATATCGGGCTGCAATGTTTTTATTAGTACATGTTTGCAGTATGTAACAATTACTTTCATTGTGGCCCATGGACATAACACTTTTCATTTCTTTTTTTGTCCCGTTTCCCCCATTGCTTGGTCCCTTTCCCCTTTGCAAAGGTTCTATCTCTCTATTTCCCAGTATCTTTTATTTTTCCTTTTAATCTATATTTTGGGTTTCTCATATAAGAGAAATCATGTGATATTTGTGAGTGCCTGGGTAATTCATTTCACTTAACATTATGGTCTGAAGGTGCATTCATTTTCCTACAAATAAGTCAAATTTATCCTTCTTTATGGCAGAATATTGTTCTGCTGTGCATATTTAGGCTCACATTCTTTATCATTCATCTGTTGATATACATATTGTCTGCCTCCAAAACCTTGCTATTATGAACTGTGCTGCTTTAAGCATGGGTATGCCTGTATCAGTGTAATATGATGTATTTAACTGTCTCAGGAAGATATGTGGCTTCCTGTTTTTTAATTTATTATTTATTTATTTATTTATTTATTTTTGTGGCACCAGGAATTGAACTCAGAACCTCATGCCTGCCAGACAGGCACTTAAATCACTGAGCCAAACTCCCAGATGTGGCTTCCTTTTAAGAGTGCTAATCTCTTTAGCAACTGCACCCTACTTGGCAAGACCACTTCCCCTCTCCTTTTCTGGTCAAACTGCAGGGTTTTCAAGTTTGTTCACCATGCTCCTTTTGCTCCTGTTTCTCATATGTGCATCTTCCTAAAAGCAACTGATCACACGCACGGTACTTCCTGAACACAGTGCCACCTTCACATTTCCTCTGCCGGATATGGCAGGCTATCACCTTTAAGCAGACTCCCACAAAGTCTCAGGGAATGAACAAAATGTAGCCAAGTTCTTTGACATAATGTAACATGGTGGCCTCTAGTGCAGTTTTCAACAGAGTCCTTATTTCCATCTGAAACCTGATGAGCACAGCCTTTCCTGTCGGCATTCCTATCAGCATTCTGGTCTTCCATGTTGCCTCCGAATTCACCTATTAAGCTCTGCTTACAGCAGTCTGGGCTTTAACTTCTCCAAACTCTTTAAAATTCTTCTCACACAAAAAAGATTCTAGATTACATTATCAGGTACAGTCACAGCAATGAGCCCTCTTGTTGGCAGCAATTTCCTGTATTACTGTAGTTAGTTTTGTGTCCCTGTGACAAAACACCTTGAGGTAATCAACTTAAAAATGGTTTATTTGGAGTCATGGTTTTAGAGGTTCTAGTCCATTGGTACTTGTCCCAATATTTTGGGACTATGACAGCATAACACATGATGGTAAGCGTATAGGAGAGTAGGGCTGTTCATCTCAGGTGCTCAGAAAGCAAAGATGAGAAAAGGCCAGGGTTCCAACATCCTCTTTATGGGAATGCCCCAGTGTCCATCTGTCTCCTCTTCCTTCCTTCCTCCCTCCCTCTCTCCCTCCTTCCTTCCTTCTTTCCTTTCCTCCTTCCTTCCTTCCATGAACCCCATATCCTAAAAGTTCTACTAACTCCCAGTAGCACCACAGTCTGAACTTTAACATACAGGGCTTTGATGAATACTCCAGATTCAAGCTATAGCACATGCTAAACAAGGGAAGAAATAAATTTATAAGCATAATAGCATCTAATAATCAATGAACATTTAGGGTGCCCTAAGAATGACACTAAATATTAACCTAGGGAACCTTTGTTAATCTTCAAAAGGATAGTATGATATGGATGAGGCCACACATACAATGAGTGCAAATTATTATAGCATTTTAGAGTCCAAGAAGAATCATGATGTCCTGGGGACAAGGATTTCTGGGCAAGGTAGCATTTGATATGTTTTCATAATGACTATGATTTAGGTACATATCAAGGAGCTAGGAATTTCTGATTTAGGGCAACTTAAGTAGGTAAAACTAAAAATAGTGCCTATTCATTCATCACATTTTTCAAGTATTTTTGGCTGACATAAATGATGCAATATATGTCACAATAAAGAACTTATTCTCCTTGGCTAACATGTTTTGGAGATCTATGTTTATATACAAGATCTACCTTTCTCCTTTTTTATGTTCATATACCCTTGGGTAAGCAGATCACAATTTGTCTATTCTTGCATTGAATTTTAGATTTTCTCTGTTATTTTACTATTAATTATCTGATATTTTAATATTAAATTTTCTCTGGTATTTACTATTTTACTATTCACAGTATTACTAATCAGTAATGGACATGTTCATGTGTATATCCATTATACACATATGAGAGCTCTTGAATAGATAAGCCCATTAATAGAATCGATGGCAAGATATTTACATTTTCAGTTTTACCAGATTCTGCAAGATTCATCATTCTCAGAATGTATCTTTATTTGTAGGCTACAAGCCATGCTCATGTATTCCTATTTTTCCATATGTCTCAATCCTTATACCATAGGAGTTTTGGTCAATCTGATGAGTGAGAAATAGTATTTTTATGTAATTTATATTTTACCAGGGATATAATTGGGAGTGGCACATCTATCTAAATATTGATTTCTCATCACAATATCTACTTCCATTGTCTCAATTTTAATGTTTCATATGTGAGACATTTTTTTTATATAATTGCAAGTTAAAGAATCCTAGCATTTATAAATTTCTGGTCTATTGTGTTAAAGTCGAGTTCTAGAAAAGGGTATGAGAAGTGACAGCCTCAAAAAAATTTTTGATTTGTTTTCTACTAAACGAAGGCACAGGGAAATAGGACGAGAATGTCCCTTAAGTTTGGATAGAGAAATGGCGATGTTTTGACAGGAACCTGTGACACAAATGAGAATTTCAGCAGAAAGGGAGCAAAAGTCTACTTTAAACAAGAGAAAGAAACTACCTGCTGAAACACAAACAAAAAATTAGCTGATTAGAAAGAAGATTGATGCCTTTGTACTTGGAAAATTGGGATTAATAGGAACTAGTTATACAAAGGGCTTGTTTTCAAAGAAACCAGAAATGCAGGCAGCCAAAGCCTGAGTAATATGTGGAATAGAGCAGTTAGGCCAAAACCTAGAAAGACTGCTTGTGTTCCTGGAAGATTAAAACAGGAGAATCAAGGAAGTAAATCCAGAATCTCACTTATATACACTCCTAATGATTTTTTCCACCAGCACTACCTGAACAATTATTTATTTTAGACTTCTCCTAGACAGCGATGAATTCATACATGAATTCATACATTAGATGTGCCTGTTATGTTTATCCTCAAAAACATAAAAATGAAGTCAAGTATTAAATTACTATATTGTGAGTGTACTGTCTAAAGTTTTTTGCTTTCCTGCAAAATGCAACTCTGATAAGCATGGCCTGTCATTGCCCACCTTGTAATTTGAAGTTGGCCTACGTTGCTCCAGGCCTTAGTCCACAGGCCAGTATCTAATGAAAGCTTGTCTGAGAGCCAAGTGTGTATGCAAAAGCAGCCAAAATATGGCAAACGTCTCTCTTGATTGGAAGATCACACATAACACAGAAGTTTAAATTCCCAGTATAATACATTTATAATCAAAAGATAATGGCCTAAAGCCCCATGGGCAAGATGTATTATACACAATTATAGCCCATTCACTTCCATGAAGTAACCATTGCAGAATTCAAATGAGTGTGAATAATATCATTTTAGAATCAAGAATATACTTTATTAAGCATATCGTATGCAAAATTGGTAGTTTCTTAGTTCTAACAAATCATATGTTACATTTCTGAAGTATCGCAGCACTGTTTGGGAAAGTCACTGTGTTGAATTCTCAAAAGCTACTAATTAAATAGGCTCAACAGAGAGCAAGATGCCTCAGTATGCAGCATAAAGTAAGTACAGTGCAGTGGTTGAAAGAAAGTGATTGGCATTAGATTTCCTAGTTTTCCTACATGCTAGCATTGGGAATTAAATTTTCAAAGCCTTTAGATTAGTTCTGTCTAAAAATAAAACCGTATGAGTAGATCAATTTTACATGTCTATATCTGTTAATGTAAACAACCGTGTTGAAGGTAATAATTCGCAGTATTGCGACCATTGTCAAGTTCCTATCATCTTGTTTTGTAAACCTATAATGTTACTGTTGTGGATTTGCTATTGTCATTTGTTTGTCTCTTTTGCTTTTTGTCTTTCTTTTATGTGTCTTTTTTTCTTAAATAAAAAAATAAAAATAAAACCATATATGTATATACATATGATACGCATATGTATATAAATTGATGATGTTGAGTGAGACGGAGACAGAGACAGAGAGGGAAATATAAATTAGTAGCCAGGTCTGATAAACACATGCAATACAGTTGGAGTAATTGCACCAGCATCCTCATGGCCATATCAGGCATCCATAAAAGGCTGTTGTGGTGACTAAAAGAAATAAGGATCACTTGAAGCAATTAACCCAGTACTCATTGGCTCCTAAGGATCAGTAAACATTAAAAGCTGCTAGGGTTGTTAAAGTTGGTGTGTGGTGGTAATTGTTTTTGTTATTACTGCTTCTTTGTCATGGTGACTTTCCACAGAAGTGTTTTTACTGTCGTGGATTTTTACTAAGTATGTATTTTTACTAGCGTGTGGTATCCTCAAACTGTACTGAGGAAAGTAAAAGACCATCTCTTCAGTTATCGATACTGTTTATTGTGTTGGCTCTCAACGAGTGGCCCCTGTACACACAGCATCAGCACTGCTCACGAGCTCACCAGAAATACACACTTCAAGGCTTTGCCTAAGAGCTGGTGGAGAGGAGTCTTTATGCGTGGCACTAGCGACAGTGTTTGAATGAGGTCTCCAGGTGATTCTAATGCACCCTAAAGTTTGATAGCCACTATACTAGTGGAAGTGTATTGCTACCTTTTAGTGTCCTTTGAGATATACTTCACATGCACTTACTACTTCATAAAATCTAATACACAATTCATTAGTTGTTAATACATTCACAGAGTTGTGTGACAATCACCTAATAATTTTAGTACTTATTGATCACGCCAAAGAGACCTCCCATTCATTAGCAGTCTCTCCAGTGCCATCCTCCGCAGCTGTTGGTGATAACTTTTGCCTATTTTGGACATTTCTTATAAATAGAATAAGACAGTATGCAGTCTTTTCTGAATGACTTCTTTATGTAGCATAACATTCTCAAGGTCCATCCATGTGGTCAGACATTCCTTATTACCATGTAAACATCCCTCTTTGTGAGTCTTTTTTGAAGTCACTTCTGCTTCTAACGTGGTCATTGACTTTGAGTTTGTTTCTGATTCTCCATAGCATGGTGCAGCCTGTGAGGTGCTGTCTGTGACTATGTGTGCATGCATGCTCTTTGTAGTTTCCATAATGTAGAGACTACTAAAAAGCCCAAAGCCAATTTTGTATTCCATCTACTGTAAATATATAGTTGGTGTTTTATAAATATATATAAAGGCCTCATTCCTAGTTCTATTTATACCATTACTGTTTATTTCCTATCTTTCATTTTGATATCTTACTAAATCTTACTACTTTGAATATTTTGCAATAAGACAGTGTGAATGATTAAATACTAACAAAATCACAAAATGAATTTGGTATGTACTATGTTCAAGACTCTTTCTAAATCTATACTCTTTCTAAATTTACCACTCTTGAATGTAACTTGAATGATACCATTATATTTTTTTTCAAACTGCAAAATTCTAGTCTTTTACTCCTGAGTTTATGTACTTTCAAAATGATATGTGTCTTCCCAACTACTTGAGAAAATAATGCCATTATATTTTTATATACACTACAGTTTGCAAATCACCTTCCCTGCTCTTTGGCTCCTGGAAATAGAAATATAATAGATACCATCTTTTGTTCACTTTCTGTTCCATAATTTAATTTTGCAACATAAATTCAGATGGAATTTTTTATAACATAGAATTTTATTAGATTTTTTGCTAAGATTTTTTCTCTTAAAGAGAACAAAACAAAAGAGAAAAAGGCACATTAGCACTGTCAGGAGATACTATTTTTGCCACATAAAGGGGAAAATGCCTTCTTCATAAAAATGAACTGATTTTACAGCAGCTGCTCTGGAAATAGATGTACTTATGAGAAACTCATGGTATTTCTGGTCACTATTTAAAAAGTCCTTCCTGTAATATAATAAGAATCTCATACTTTACATGAGGCAAGGAGCCCTTTATTAAATATTGCATGATCATTAAGTAAAAATGCCACCAAGGTAACTGTGCAGACTTGTCCTAGGTCAGCCTGACCAAATAAGGAATCTAAGGAATCTGTGATTAAAAAAAAAAAAAGCTACAAAAAACCCAAAATCCAACTCTAACTGGTGAGTTTGTGCTTCTCTCTGGTTGACTAGATTCATACAATTTTATTATGCATATTAGTAAGCTAAAGTTGCTAATAAATTTATGACTCCAGAGCAGAGAACTGAATTGATTTTTCTTTGATAAGTTTAATAATGAGTAGAAGATGTGATGTGCTGAGAAGGGGGTGATCCACATAACTTTACCTTAAAACTTTGTGGGGATTTAGTCTTAAAAGCTTCATTCGTGTAATTCCTAAACATTGTAGAAATCATCCCTAAATAATAGGACTTTGCGGGCAAATAAGTTTATTTTCAGAAAATTATGCAGTTTTATATTCATATGGTCACTTATAACCTTCCCTAGTATAATACTTGAAGTTCTTTCATAATTTAAAATTTTGAATTGCAGAGGTTATGGATTTGGACTCTAATGAAAAGTAGAAACTCTGTGTTCCGTTTCTGTTTATGTCAAGGTAAAAGAAAGTCATGGTACCTTGCAGCCTGATTTATATAGTTTTATGATAAATGGGAGTAAGTTTATTTTGATACCTTTGCCTACATCCCTCGAATAATAAAAGAAGTATATATTATAGCCTTGGTTCAGGTACTGAGAAGAAAGGAAAATGAAAAATATTCCATTTTCTAAAAAGACTTAGAATTTTTTAGATGTTGAAATATAATTGCTAGTGAAAATGAATTTATGTGCTTTGTGTATTTCTTTATACTTGAAGCTCAGTTTGAACGTTAGTAGTTGCCTTTTGAATATCCTTATCTCCAATTAAATACTTAATTGATATTAGCACATTTTTGCTAACATGTTGCTGAACTCTACTAATGTCTTTCTGACCTTTGATAAGTTATAGGAGCAAAATTTTGAATTAATAAAAATTATAATGAAGAAAAATACAACTAAAAACATCTTAGAAAGATTTAGTGTTATGTATGTGTGGTCAATAGAAGAGAAATACAAGATTTCTAATATATTTGGTTTTCGATCCATGAAAACATGCCTAAACACTCACCCTTGTGACTGGGACTCAGGGTGCAGGGTAAATGGTATGGATCTTGCAGATAGGCAGATGTTTTTTCCCCAACACAAACAAGTTTTCTGCTTAATCAGATCATCTGGACTAGACATTTTTCCCAGTGGCTAAAAGAGAATATTGCTATAATGAAAGTATCTGTACGCTCCATAGATGTTGATTTCTCTTCTTTGGAAAATGCTGGCAATCTGATATTCATGCAAAAAAAAACTATCAAAGTTGTATTTGTACTCACATCTAAAGGACCTTTGCTAAATCATCATTGCCATCATCTTGTAACTTCATGTTACCATCCCATTGGTACCGAGTTACCTAGTGTCATCATGCAGTCTTTCTATTTAAGGCAACAAGTTTTACTGAAGAATTTAAACAAGTGCAGTTAGTATCCTTTCCATTTCTGTCAGGATATGTTCTGAGGTCTGTAAACATCTTGTTTTTTTTTTTTTCCCTGTAGAATTCGCTTTGGAAAGGAAAGTAGATATTGTCTTTTCCAAAACTTCACAATGTCTTTCATTGAGGAATGTGTTCATTTAATGAAGTAGTTAGTCTTCAACCTTGATATTATTGCTTTTAATCTGGAAGGGCTATGCACCAGCCTTCAGGAATTTTCAATGGTAGAGTCCATACTTGAATTGTAAGAAAAAGGATTAGTGATTTCCCCAGGTGGGTTGGGGCAGGAGCTGACTAGCTGAGTGGATAAGATGTTCCCTTCCTGCATCTGAGCAAAGTATTCCATCATGAGAAGATAGAGTCCTCTTCCCAAGAGTGAGAATTTACACAGAATTGCTAGAGCAAGGTCAGATTTCTGTGTTTGAGGAAATGGTCCAAAGCCACTTTAGAAAACCACTTGCTTTTGACAAAATGAGCTTGGCAACCTTGCAAGTCTTATGCTCCAAATAAAGTAACTGAGATCAAAAGTGAATTGGAATGAGCTTTTTTTGTATTACTCTTTGATTTGCTTGGAGACCAAAGTTGCAGATAGTATGCAAAAAAATATAAACATTTATTTATTCTATGTGTTGTATTATTTTACATATGCCACTAATATATGATACAAATAAAATTAAAATGAAATATAAAAATTATTCAAATACTCCATTTGCTTAAACATGACTTGATCCTGTTTAAAAATTACATTTGCATTCAAATGACTTGATCATTATGACTTCTAAGAGATACGCTTATTTATATACTACTTTTTCAATCACTAAATTTCATACTAATTTTCCAACTTATAATACTTGTATATCTTACTAAAGTGAAGTAAATTGAGAAAAGACTAATAACTGTAAAATGACATAGCGCTTCCCTCCCATAAGTATGGGAACTGATCACTTCGCTGTTTATTTTCATGAGTTGGGGAAGCACCGCAAACCTTTGATGATAGAATAAGGTGTTGTTTATTCATGCCTTTATTGTTATTCTCCTAAAAGTCTTTCTCAAACTCCTTTCATTTTTATGCACCTATGACTTTTCATGGCAATGGTATTTTAAAACTGCAGCATTTGGATGAGACCTTAGTGATTACTTAGTGACTCTGCCAACCAAGGCAGGAATTCTTTATGCAACATCCTTGACAGATTGTCAGCTAACCTTTTCTTGCACGTGTCCAATCACAAGGAATTGTTACTTTGCGTATCAAGCCCTCTCATGGTTGGACAGGTATATATTTAATAAAACCTACCTTCATGTTAAGCTGAAATCTGTCACCTCATAACTTCCAATCATTGATCTACTTCCTGCCTGGATCAACATAAAGTCACACTTTCCTTCCTTAAGTTAGCCTGTCAAATATTGAACATGATTTCTATCTTTTGCTTAGTTTTTATACCCCTCTAAGATGCTAAAGTAGGTACAATCCCTCATGAATGATATTTGTAACTTCTGTTACTGTGCTTTTTAAAAATTCCTTTATTATGAGTGCTAAATGTGATAGGAAGAATGCCAAATAAAATAAGATAAAGGTCTTCCCTCCTGCCCTCTTACTTTTTTCCCCTTCTTTCTTTTATTCCTTCCTTCCTTTCTTCTGACTATGTAGTGCCTACTATGGACCAGGTACTTTTTAAGATACTGCAAATATTAATTCCCCTGAACTTTATTTTAACTCTATGGGTAAAGTCTTAAAAATTAAGAAAGTACCATAACTAAATAACTTCTTCATGGTCTTGCAACTAAGAAGTACTGGAATCAAGCCCTCTTACTTCAGATTCTTGCCTCTAAGATCCTAGGCTGATAAATTTATATTTATTTCTTTATTTCTGGGTTCATGAATTCCACAGCCCTTTTAAAGAAACTTTGTCTCACTGCATAGTAAATGGAAAGACGTGGTCTTTTGTCATAAATACTGCTCTTGCCTTTAATCCCAGCACTCGGGAGGCTGAGGTAGGCGGAGCGGTGTGGGTTCGCGGCCGGCTTGGGCTACAACGCCAGTGCAAGGCCGGCCTGAGCTACATAGTGCGACCCTGCCTCAAAAAACCAGGGCTGGGAGTTTGGCTCCGTGCCTTAAGCGCCTGCCCTGGCAGACGCAAGGCTGTGAGTTCAATCCCCGGTGCCGAAAAAAAAAAAAAAAAAAAATACTGCTCTTACAAGGTTTCTACCAAGCTCTACTGAAATACTTAATATTTTACCATGAAATGCATTTTTGCAATGTATCTGTTCCCAATCTTTTTCAATCTTTGTAGTAAATATGTATTACACAGAATAGTGGATTTTATTTTGGCATATTTATACATGTATATAACATACTTTGATAATATGCACCATCAGTATCCTCTTTTACCCTCCCTTCCCCTCCTCTCCTTAAATGCATGCATTCTTAATCTTGTATTCCCTGGCACTCACGCAAGTACAGTGCAGTGGGCTCAACAGGCATTATGAACTTCCGTGCATTAAGAAATGGATCATTATACGATATAGCATGATTCTAACCAGTGGTGTCTGTCTATCATTTAGAGTTTTGCAGTCAAACATTTGTATAAATAAGCGGATACAGGTAGTTAAAATTTCAAAGGGAAATCCTGTGGGGCAGTTTCTTTGGGCATGGTGAGATAACCACACCGAATGATTATGGATGTACCAAACCAAAAATAAGTGATATGTTAATGCCGTGTAGTCTTCTGGAACCACCTTGTGGTTGTTTCTTTGGCTAAACTAGGTCACAAAGTCATCACTGAAGTTTGAAAGTTGAGGAGAAAAATAATTTGGAATTTAGCAAGTCTCTATCATTCCCCAGTGGACAAGCAGCAAAACAATGGCAAAGGGAGTAGAACATCGGTAAAGAGCTATCCTTGCCCATCACCTGCTTTTCTACATAACAATTCACCCAAAAGTACAAGAGTGAGCAAGGGAGCTACTGCGTTAAAGCCCTAAGCTATTGTGTTTTATGCCATGGCCGTGGCTGGGTCGCTCAGGGGTCTACCTACCAAGAGGAAGACAAATTTACATCAGTTGCATCATGGTGACCTTCTTCATGCTCTGTGCTCTTTTACAACATAGAGCCTACACAGATTGACATTAGTTGACCTGTTTGAGTTTGAATTACTTCTACAAACGCATTTCTCTCTGGAATAGATAGTTCTGAAAGCTTTCTTAATCAAAGAAGTAAGCATTTGTAGAGAGGGTGTGATACTGTGGGTTGAAACCAATGCTTTTATAATGAACTGTGTTCCAAGCCCATTTGAATTTTGACACAGGGCCTTGCTAAGTTGCTAAATTACGCAGGCTGGCTTGAACTGGTCATCCTTCTTCCTTAGCCTCCCAGAATGTTGGGATTACGGGTGTGTGCTTTCACATTCAGCTGTTATAAATCAAGAATAATGGCTCATTTTGAGCATACATATAAGAATATACTGTGTCCCGTGTCTTAGCGAAGCTCGCATCTGTCGGGAGATAATCACAAACAAATAAATTATGATAGATTAAGTATTCTATGATATTATTTCCAAACTGATTTTGGAAAGACAAAGGAGCAAGTAAGCCATTTAGAGGGATGGTAAAAGTACGAGACACTGTCAGGGGGTGACAAACACAGGGTGACCTTTAGGCAGTGTTATTACTGGGTAGGTAAATCAACACATCCTACCTGCAGGGGACACGATACTTGATTTTAAAAGCTATTGCTTATTGTAGAAATTTTAGCATATTTTTGCCAGAGGCCTAAGATTATGGCATACAGATAATATTAAAGTAGAGTACTTTATTAAATTATAACTTCAAAGAAAGTAACAATATTAAGAAAACCTAGAAATGTGATTCATACATACCCTGTTTGGGGAACTTTAACCTCTCACTTTACACTAGTGTAGGAAATCTAGCCTGCATGAACTTTCTCCTTTATATTCTGCCATTTCGTATTATAGTAGTTTCAATCTCATTGACCTCCTATCAATACTTGTAAACAATAATTGTGCTCAACTAACCCCCATCCTTTATTCTTAGAATTATGAAAAGCTGTGCCAGAGTCTGACATCTTGCAACAGATAATCATAAACTGGTTTTGTTCAAGGATCATCCCCAGTAGTTTTTAATATTGGATTGAAGTGTTCCTTGAAGTTAAAAATATAACTTATACCAAATGGAAGTTTATTTCAGTTTTTCTCTATTGTTTTTAGAAGTTCAACCCCTTCTCTTTTCTGTATATTTCATGTATGATTGTTAAGTGAAAGGAGCTTATAAATTCTGCCGTGCTTTGCGCATGATACTGAATCGAAGAGTATTGAGTCTCTTGAACAACTGTGTGCTGTTGGAAGCGGAAGCAGATTTTACCCAAAAAAACTTCCCCAGTGATGCTTTGGGGGAAAAAAAGAATAATGTTAGAAATAATAGCACAGAGATATTGCATTGCTTAACATAAAACTATTAGTAAAAATGAAAGATTGTTTATAATTGTTTACTATTGAAAATATCAAATCACCCAATGGTAACTATTAATTCAAGTCTCCATATTGTGCTGATGAGCTCCTAGTATTTACTGAGGCATAGAATTTTAATCAAATGCTTTTTCTTATTGAGTAACTAGCACGTGCAAATTCCAAATACAGGACACTGTCAGAGAGAACCTCACTTGTAGTCTTGGAGGACCTTACCTCATGTACCATTTATATACAGTATTCTTTAGCATATGGCACATCAGGGATGCAAAATATGTTCCTTATCCTAAATTAACTCTAGTTTAGTATGAGAGAGAAGATGGACACAATGAAGGAAATGAGGGGTGCATGTGGAAGGAGACACCTGGCTGGAGTGAAAGGGGTGACACCATCTGATGTTCTCTTCACTTGGAGCAGTTGAGCTGGTTCTTGAGGGAATTTTTACTTAATCGTAAGCAGTGTCAGTTGCAGGAGTATTGATGAAAAGCAAAAAGAGCACCGCACAAAGAGCAATTGGATTTGCACAGATTTTTAGGGAATAATTTTGCAATAATTTAAGTCTGAATTGCTCAAGGCAATAGACCATGACTGGTACTAGAATTTATGCCTTTATCCTTTGCCTGTGGTTGGTTATATAAGGATTTCTATACTCTTCATACTGAGATACATTTACTTCTGATTTGGCTATAGATTTTTTGTTAATTTTCATGTCAGTACTGTCTGACCTCTTCATTTCAAATCTGGCAGTGCATGTGTCAAACTGTCTTTTACACATGAAATAGCTTCTAAAGCCTTACCTTTCTTGAACCTCAAGTGGAAATAGATAAGGTCACCTACTTGCTTTAATGAAGCTTTGTCTTATTCTTACCTTCAATCACTAACCAGTCCTGGAAAGGAAGAATCACAAAGAGCATGTCAGTAGCAGCCAATGAAGAATTCAATTATAGTTTAAGTTTCTATAACTTGAGTATAAAGCAAAAATAAAATAACGCAGGCAGAAAATTGCATGATTGATTTTAGCATATTAAAATGAAGTATTTTTTATTATTATGAAAGTTCATGTGAAATGTGTTCCATTTCCTAATTGTTGATTTGTTACATAACGATGTATTCATAGATTGCTATTTTTGATATAAGTGCTTATTTCTGTCATGCCTGTCATTCTAGAATACCAGTACCTTGACATCACAGAGTATAATACAATTTTAGAGAAAAACTTGTCTCTTAGCTTTTTCCACTTCTCTGTCATTTGTATGATTGACATGTGAGGGGTGAAAATGCTGATCAAAGCCTTCAGAGCTCCCCAGCAGCCGAGACAAGAGAAAAGGCTATGTTTGAGTTGCAGAAATGCAGCTCCAAGTTGGCGTGATTCCTGCATTTTCTCTTGTAACTAGTGTTCAGTTTCCCAAAGGCAGATGGAGAATAGCGGACTCCCAAGTTAATCATTGTATCTCATTGTAATCATGAACATAAAATATTAACAGTACATTTGTAAAGTTAGATTTTCAAGTTTAACAGGTGAGAATATTCATTGCTATTTTTTTATTTAAGAGAAAAAAGACACATAAGAAAGACAAAAGGCAAGAGACAAACGACAACAGCAAATCCACAACAATAACATTATAGGTTTACAAAACAAGGTGATAGGAACTTGACAATGGTTGCAATATTGTGTACCGTTACCTTCAACACTGTTGTTTACATTAACAGATATAGACATGTAAAACTGACCTAATCATATGAGTATTAACCCATCTTTCTCAATAGCTAATACATTCAGCAGTATAGATATTTTAGTTATCTTACGTATACATATATAAAGATTTATGTCTTTTTCCTTTTCCCTTCTTTCTTTCATCCTTTTCCCTTTCCCAATTACATTTCCTCTTTTAGCAGTTTCTTACCCTTACACAGTATTTATTGTAGACTTTGGATCATATATATTGTTTCAGTTTCTTACACTAGGGAGAAAATAGGGTATTTACGCATGTGAGTTTGATTTATCTCATTTATGAGTATGGTCTCAAGTCATGTCCATTTATTTATAAAAGTCTCAATGCAATCTTTCTTGATAGCTTAGTAGAAATATTCATTTCTTTGTAAAATATGTGTGCATGATTAGGATTAGCTGCTTTCTTCCATTTTGAGCAATTTTTTAATGACCAAAATATTCACATAGTAGCTGCATCCTAAGGTCCAGAGCTTAGATTTTTGCTGGGAATCAAAAGTTCTTGAAACTGACTTTCATCTTTCTATCACTTACTTCCCGGGTGAGGTAATTTTTATATGTATTGAATTATCTTACTTTTGTATAGCCTCCATCCCATAGACCATTGTTTCATGCTTCCTAATCAGAGACTTTCCCGAAAGTTTAATATTTTGGAAAAGTGAGGCACCATTTAATAGTCTATCTTTTGTAGCTTCAATTTTTAAGTCAAATTTGCATAATGGCAAAGTACAATGTTCAGAGATTTTTGAGTCTGCCAAAAAAAGACAGTACTTTAAACTCCCAAATTATTCAAAAACTGACTGATTTTGCTATCACTATCATGTTTTGTTAAAGCAACATTTAAATATTCCTTAGAACAAAACTTACTTTTAAAAATGAAACATTTTGTTTAAAAAAAGTGAGATTTATAGGACATAGAACAAATGCTATTCATAACACTTAAAATTTAAAATGACCACTTCATGGTTACTTATCTTAGAGCTCCAGACTATGTTGTATATGACAGACAAGGAAGTCCTTTGAACTCATATGAATACCAATATAACTCCATTTGTGTGTTTTTTTAAGAAGTTAATGAGTAATATCTCATCTAGCCATAAAGTGCATAAGATAGTCAGTAAAGGATTGAAAATAATTTTCCTATCTGACAAAGTCCTGCTCTACTTTATCAATTCAGAGTTCATAGCTATATTTACCATGAACTCTTATGAAATTTCCAGAGCTCATCTATACATCGGACTTCTGTGTATCATTGTAAATGACAAGAATGAATTCACAGTTTAAACTTCTTTTTTGTGTGTTTTGTAGAATTACTGTATTAATAGTTCTCTTCAAACCACAAAACCAGTTTTAATATATTATGCTGTTGAAAATAATATTCTTATAAATTAGTGAGCTCCATGGTTCCTGTTACTTTGGAATTATAAGTTCAGAGTAGGACCACAAAACACGTTTAGAAATAATGATATTATTTGAAACAACAATGAAGTTGAAACAATATAGAAGTTTCAAAGTAATAAATGGGGTCTTATGCACAAACACACACACACACACACACACATATATATATTCTTGATCATTCTTGTGTTTCTTAGATAATGGTTGTAGTTGAAATTTGTTGATTTAAAAGTAGCTATACAAGTTTAGTAGAACAGATAGTTTTGAATAAGGTAACATTGGCACAGAAACCTTCATTTGCCCCCTTTTACAAACAGTACATAATAAAGGCTAAGTGTCCCTTGTGTACATTGTATCTGCATTTCCCAAATAGTTCTAACAACGTCGTTATCTGTGGCTGTATTTGAGCATGGATTAGGAATCTCCTATGATTATCCACCCTGCTTCAGTCACAGCACTGGTTTTAGTACAAGTCAAAAATATTAAGTGATGCCAATCTCCATCCCAGATCAGCAGACACCCATGATTAAGTCTGTTCTCAGCAAACGAGAACAAGCCCCTGCGGACTATCTATGGAACGATCTCGTTTTTAGATTATTGTGTGTGTGCCTACGTGGTGAACTATTGCAGACTGTTTTCAGCCCCACAGGCAATCACTCTCCATATCACTGAGAAGCATCTTCCTCTAAGCAGCACAATAGGGATAACAAAACCTATTTCAGTCTCAATTTAAGTTGAATTCCCAGCTGAAACTTGAAATGAGTTTGTAATGAACTTGAACTTGCAGCAGTGATTATCTCATACATGCATAGAAAAGGGTTGAGATCCAGAAGCAGTTCCCAGACACTATTTTAAAGGTGTTCCATTCTCCAGAAACAGATAAAAACCGGGGGTTGATGGTTCAGCATATTATTACATGATATATGGGGGAGCCAGCTGGGTTATAGTTTATTTTACTTTTTATCCTAACAGAGAATGATACAGCAGTGTATAATATAATCAGAAAATTTCTTTTAAATGACAAAATTTTTATCAGAAGTTACTAAATTAGTGCATAGGGTGGCAGCAACGCTATACAAAGAAACTACATTGAAGGCAAGGGTCGATTAGAATTAAAGCATTTCTGAGAAACAGAAAAGTTCTCTCCAGTGTCTTAATCATTCCATTTGACTAAGCTTTTAGGAAGATGCAAATATTCCTTTGTCTGCCCTATTTTAACACCAAAATGCTAAATTTTAATTTTGTGGGCATGAACCCAGAGCTTTTACCCCTAGCTTTGTCCTCCACCCTTTTTACTTTTTGGTTTTTCTTATTATATTGCTAAACTGCCCATACTGGACTCAAACTTATAATCTTCCTGCCTCAGCTTCTCAGAGTGCTAGGATTGTAGGCATGTGCCACCACACCCACGACCTTAAAGTTTTTACAGGCTAGATTTGAGTGGGAAGAAGGTAAGCCTTAAGTGGACTAGAGAATGATTGCTAGAGTCCATGTCAAAGGTAGAATTAAACACATCAAGAAAGGCCTGAATTTGGACTTTCTTATTGTAACATTTATTATTTCTGGTAGAGATTGCCACCTAAGAAATAATTCATTATCCTCCCACAATTATCTCTTAGTTTTCCTTTCCATGTTTTTTTTGGAATGAAATTAGAAGACTCGGGTACTTTTTTTGTTTTGAAGGGGGTTGGAGCGAGGTAATGGGAATCGAACTCATGACCTTGTGCTTGCCAGGCAGGCACTGTGCTGCTGAGCTTCACCCCCAGCCCCTCAGGTAAATTCTTAAACACTCAAGCACATCTAAAGTATTTTCTGAGAGGTTGAGTCATGCCTGTGGTAAAATCTTACCTGTGGTCTATGCGAGAATTTGAGACTGCAGCTCTTGTCTTTCTGTTGCTAACATAGAACGTCATCATCCACTTAGTGTTGGTTTAGATAAAACCATTCCATCCCTCACCAGATTCCCTCTCTCAGTTGTCCTCTGGAAAGCCATCTTCCTTGTTAGCTGCCCAAATTTGTGTTTCAAAACACAGATCTTATCTGTCAACCATCTGCACTAGAACAGGCGGGTGATATCTCCTTGGCTCTCTCATCTTCTTGGACATCGCCATCTCTATAATCCTAGTTCTCCAATTGGAGCAACAGGTCCTTAAAGCCACTGTTCTTTGCACGTGCCCTCCTCTGTTGTACACTTCCCCCTTCTCTGCCTGCCACACCAACACACATTTATAAAACCTACCCTGGGCAATACGTCTTACATGATGATCCTTTGTTCTTTGGGTAGACTTGAACATCACTGTACAGGTGTTCATCATGGACATCTAGATATTAATATTGGTTTAGATATCTTTACTTTCTCTAGTGTTAAGCCTTGAATGCTGGAACCATATCCATTCATCTTTGCAGCACCAAAATCAGTACCTGATACTTGATACATGAAGACTTAGGAGTTAATGGTTAGAATTCAGCAGACACATCAGACAAGCTGAGATGAATAGACTTTAGGCTTAGCATCTAACTAGGCCATTTCTTTCAAATAACACAATGCAGTTAAATAAGTTTGAATACCCACATGAGTTAGTAATGAGTCTAAAATGCATTAGCCCTGATAGGTCTGCTTCTATTCCTTTTCGTGCCTCAGAATGGCTTCCATTCCCCAAATTACAATTCTAAGAAATATCCCATAGGAGCTTTCCTTCCTAACAACTGTGTTTAAATCTCATTAATGGAGTTCCTACACTTCTTGTTCAAAAAAATCTTTAAAATGACTATGTAAATAGTTTATAGAACCCCTGGGGAAATGGATTATTTGTACATGTCTTGTCTCTTGAAATTGTTTTGTGTCTACAACTGCTTCCAAAAGCATAATATATAATGCTTGTTGGGCACAGGAAATTAACAAATCATGTTTTTGGAAATGTAGTCAAAGAATAAGAAAAATTGTTCTGAGGCTTTTAAAAATAAAATGGCTGAGGAGAGTTAAATGTAATTGTGAGTCTGATAAAATATTCTCTTGATCAAAAAATACTTTGGTTTGGTTCCAAAGAAGTTAGAACGATAAATGATTTATATCAGTACAGTGTGTCACTTTGTACCTTATTCAAAGTAAAACCATGAAAGAAAAATGTAGAGATGAGGATAGTTGTATTCAACTTTCTTGTAATAATAAAGGGTCCACTTGTTTAATAATTAATCCTAGACCACGTTTTACCTCCTTATGTTTTATGTCATACCAAGTGAAAAGAGAGTAGAGAGGTTTATCTCAATTAAGAATAAAAACAAAGTGATATTTGATATGTATGCACTAATAACACATTTTTGTCAAAATTAAACAATTGCATTGACTTTCTGTGTATCTATTTGAGTCATCATGACCTTGGTATGTAGACATTAATTTGAGTAAATAACTTAGTCAAACTTGTTTTCAAAGTGTGCCTTTACACATGTCAACTATCACAGCACAACATTTTCTAATTCATTTTCCTCCTAACAGTGGTTGCCTTTATAATGTACTCCTAAGAAAAAAAATATTTTTTCTAGTCTACATGTCCTTAAACATATCACAGTACACATTATAGGAGATTATTTTAAAGTATAATCTGAGTTTTGTATCCACGTGTTCCTCATCTGTGGATTCAACTAACTGCTAATTGAAAGTATTTTTTAAAGTGCCTGTAACTAGCCGGGCATGGTGGCGCAGGCCTTTAATCCCAGCACTCGGGAGGTTGAGGTAGGAGGAGCGTTGTGAGTTCGAGGCCGGCTTGGGCTACAATGAGAGTGCATGGCTGACCTGAGCTACACAGTGCGACCCTGCCTCAAAAAACCAGGGCTGGGAGTTTGGCTCAGTGGCTTACATGCCTGTCAGGCAGGTGCAAGATTGTGAGTTCAATCCCCAGTGCCACAAAAAAATAAAAACTAAAGTTCCTGTAACTGAACCGATACAGGATTTTTTTCTTGTTATTCTTCTCTAAACAACACAAAGTAACAACTATTTTCTTAGCATTTACATTATACTTGATTATTGTAAGTAATCTGCAGATGATTTAAAGTATACAGGAAGATATGGGTAGGATATAAACAAATACTTTACATGAAACTTGAGAATCTTCTTAATTCTGATCTAAACAGTTTTTAAAAGTAAAAACCTGAGAAACGGTCACCCAAATCCAGGAAATAACCTGTTGCCATCTCCTAAAAGGTCTCCAACAAGCATATATTAAAGTCTTAGGAAATAAATTTAATTTTTTTGACCCAGGTAATCATCCTTTTGGACCACTATATAGGAAATTACACATCAGGACATTAGAAATTTATGTACTGAAAGTTTCAGTCAAAAAAATATATATATATGAGATTAATTTTTTAAACTGTAAGTAAAGTATTCATTACTGTACAATTTTTTAGATTATTATTATAATATAAATATGTTGTATGATGAATCCCTGCTTATTAGAGAGTAGAGGGAAACCTATATATTTGCTTTAACTTACACAGTATCTGTATGCAGTTGCCTTTGTTTATATTTATTGGCACATCAGAACACAAGTTATAGTTAAGTAATCATGCAGCAATTTCTGGAGAAAAAAATTTTAGATAAGTAACTCTAGGGAATAAATAAACTGATTTAGTAATAAGCAATAATATTTCCCTTTAGAAATTATTTTACATTTTAGTAATTTATTCTGTATCAAAGCTCCTAATTATCATTATCTAAATTATAAGGAATTGAATGCTTATAATTATTAAAAGTATGAATATTTGAGCAAAACTCCCAATACACATTAATGATTTTATATTGAAAATATTACAGCAAAACATTTTGAGAATTTAATGATTATTTCATGTAGGCTAAGATAAATTGTAAGTGAATGATTCATTTCTTTTGTTGTAGATATGATATTATACATTGAAGAGGAACATAAGAGAAATTAGCACTGTAAAGTCTGTGATATTAAAAGCAATATTTTGCAAGGAAAGTTTTTATTGTTAAAAAGAATCAAACTCAGCCAGGTGTGGTGGCGCACGCCTTTAATCCCAGCGCTCGGGAGGCTGAGGTAGGAGGAGTGTTGTGAGTTTGAGGCCGGCTTGGGCTACAATGCGAGTGCAAGGCCGGCCTGAGCTACATAGTGCGACCCTGCCTCAAAAAACTAGGGCCGGTAGTTTGGCTCAGTGGCTTAAGGGCCTGCCTGGCATGCGTGAGGCTGTGACTTCAATCCCTGGTGCCATAAAAAAAAAAAAAAAAAAAGAATCAAACTCTATCCACTAAACCATCAAATTTAGATTTACAAAGTTTTAAAAAAAAGTACCAAGAGAGAATAATGTAATATGAATTGTTCATATATCAAATCCAAAAGAAAACATATTATTAAAAATAATAGTTGAATGTTCTTTTCATGAAATCATTACTGTGAACTATAAATTTTATAGAGATAATTCTAATTTACATTGTATAATTTTCAAAATGTATTATCCATTAATAGAAATATGTCATGGATTAATTGACTGTTATTTATTCAATAAATAATTCCCTTAGAGTAAGACTGATAATTACAGATACCATTTCGAAGAGTAATCAGTGTGTGGTACTTACACTAAAGTAGTATAAGTGTGCATTTTTCTATGTGCATGTGTGTGTCCCCACACACATACTTGCCTTTCAGATTACCTTGTACATAATGATATTACTAACCCCCTTTAAATAAAGTGAAATAAATGTTAGCCAATTTATTTAACATATCCAAGTAACACAGGTATCAAAAGAAAAAGCCAGATTCAAACCTAGGATTGCCTGACTCCTCAGGACAAAATCATCATATATACAGAATTACAGTGTATTGTATATAGTGTTATCCTCTGAGAATAAAAATACTCCAATATTTATAGAGATACAAGAATCCTAGCTGGGCGTGGTGGCGCATGCCTTTAATCCCAGCACTCGGGAGGTTGAGGTAGGTGAACATTGTGAGTTTGAGGCCAGCTTGGGCTACAACACGAGCTCAAGGCCCGCCTAAGCTACATAGTGTGACCCTGCCTTAAAAAACTAGGGCTGGGAGTTAGACTCAATGGCTTAAGCGCCTGTCTGGCAGGCATGAGGCTGTGAGTTCGATCCCCGATGCCACAAAAAAAAAGAAAAAAGAAATGCAGGAATCTTTAGACTAATAATCTATGCTTTTGTTTTTAATCAGGTATTACCTGTTTATTAATATTTCTCCAGTGGGGAATATTTTAAGGTAATGAGGGAGACAATTACATTTTTTAATGAAATTTCACCCATTAGGATACAATTCTCTAAAACCAAAGGATAAGAGATCTGATACATTTTAGCTTTATATTTCTACTTAAGAGCTTAGTAGGTCAATAGTAGATTAAGTTTGGATTTGTACAAAGTGAATTCTCCATAACCCATTAAACAACTTCTTGGAAGATGAGTTTCATAAATTATTTCTTTTTGTTCAGAGAAAAAAGGTTTAAAAGAATCAAAGTATTTTATCTGTGCAACTATGGAGTTGAGCAATACTCATCCATTATTTGATGAGAAATCATAAAATCAGCTCTGGAAATCCATGGTACTTCACATGGATATGACCCCAAAAACATTCTGTTAATTGATTTGTGGTTTTGAGAAATGAGATGTAGTATCCAAATTGCCTTCTGTGTTTCTTCACACTTTGTATTTTAATAACTCTCACAAATTGTCATTTATTAATTTGACCATGAAATGAATTCCTATTGATGTATTCACCTTTCTGGAATGAAATACATTTAATGTCTACCACATACCCACAAAACTCACATTTTGACCAACTGTAGGTATTACACACAAGTCTTACACATCCATCATAGATTATATGGTTAGTTTTATTACTTGTATTTTTTCACTTTATGTTCTTCCTTCATATTTTGGCATGCATAATTCACACTTTCTGATGCACATTCAACTACTGTTGTTTCAAATTAATCCCTTATTTACTTCCTGTTTCTTTGCAGTGTGACCTCTAAGCCACCGATTTCTCACATCACTAATAACTACTTTCTTGCCAGAGCCAGTGATGTAAAAAATACGATTATTTGTATTAGATTTCTTAAGTCATGTGGAGACATTTAAGGAAAAATAGTCACTGCATCTATTCTTTTAGAATATAAACTATTTTAGTATAATGTTACTTATATCCCCAAATATAAAACCAGTTATAAGCCCCCAGGACCTTTAGCTCTTACACTACAAGAAGCCAAAACAAGTGTATGAATTCCACAACAGTAAATCAATAAAATTTGACTTAGCATAAGTCGTATACAATGGCATGATACCGTTTTGCTGCAACCAAAATGCTCATGACAAAGTTCAGCTTGCCTGTCTTTTCTGTGCTAAATGATGATAGGATTTCCAGTTGCTTAAAAATAAAAAAAAACTGCTATGAAATCTTTTTGGTAGCTTGTACCATCATTTCTCATGCACATGTTCAGGACTTTCCCATGGCTGCAAAACCTCAGCAGCGTAGTAAGTGAGCTTCTCTCACTCCCTCTCTGCCCGGGGGAAAGCATCAAGTGGGGGTGAATGTGCTATTAAGGATGATGTCAGTGTTAAATGTCTGTTGCCAGAAACCATCTCTATCATTCCTGTGTCATTTGGCTTTGATGGGTTCTCTCTACCACTCGGCTTGTATCTTATTGGTCTCACACCTTGTTATTTCAATATTCTCCTCACTGGTTTTTCTGTTTCCAGTCTCTCTACTTCAAAGTATCTTATGAATTCCTTGCTTAAAATGATTCAAGTTATGATTTTTGTTTTTTTTTTGTTTTGTTTTGTTTTGTTTTACTTTACAATGCTGTTAAAGCAAGATACATGAAGTAGGAACTATACTTTCTTATTTTTTTATTTTTTGGTACAGGGGATCGAACTCACAACCTTGCACCTACCAGGCAGGCACTTAGGCCACTGATCTAAATCCCCAGCCCTATGTTTTGAGACAGGGTCTCACTATGCAGTTCAGGCTGGCCTCAAACTCACTTTGTAGCCCAGGCTGGTCTTGAACTCACAACGATCCTCCAGGCTCAGCCTCCCGAGTGCTGGGATTAAAGGCGTGAGCCACCACGCCTGGCTAGGAACTACACTTCAAATGTGAAATTTGGAATTTTGATCTTTTCCTGGGCTCCTGCCGTGAGACACCATACTCCTTCACAGTGCTAGGCAGTGGTGCAAAGACAGAAAAGCATAGCACCAGGCAATCGCATGATGGTCAGGATAAGCAACCTGTGCTCTGCAGTGTGTTATGTGTCTAAACTAATATTCCCAACAGATGAAGTGCACTTTATGCATTTGCAGCTTGTGTTACTTACAATTTACAATATGGAGACACCGCCCCATGGTTGAGGAACCTCTGTATGCAATGCAGGACCATACCTGTTACAGTGGCTTGTCTTTGCCTGTTGACTGTCAAAATTCTCTTGCCTCTGTTGGTTATCTCCCTCATCCCCTATTCCTTCATTGAATCTTGGTCTCTCTATTTCTCTTACGTACTCATTTGTCGCTTTTCTGTCCCACATACACCTATCTGCTCTACTCATACAACAAACATGCAAAACGCAAAAACATAACACCACAAATACTTGCTTGTCCTTGCCTGCTTGTTTAATGCTATAGTTTTTTCACTCAATGTCTCTCCTCTATCTCTTCATCTATACTGTCTGGGGCTGTAGGCATGAAGTGGGGCTGTCCCAGGATACCTAAATTTAAAACTGCATTAATAGCTTTTTAGATTTAAAAATTGTCCTTCCTTTATAGAGAATGCTACATATTTTCTCTATTCTAGACATGCTGAGCTGCCCTGGGTAGATTACATGGCCATATGTGTAGATTACAATTCCACATAGATTTTTACATAATAATTTAGAAAAAGAAAATATGGCACAGTTAAAAACATACAGTTAGAATTCAGAAAAAAAACATTCAGATTTGGTCTCTGTATCGCAGTACCACTGTAAGCTTGGGTATTTTACCTAAAATCTCTTGAGTTTCGCATTTGCAAAGGAGACATTTGTACCTTGCAGTGGTGGCTGAAAGGCTAAAGGAGATCAGCAGTGTGACATGATCAACACTTGTGAAACAGTCAGTACATGGTGGTAATTTTTATTATTAACTTCTGGAGAGCTTAGTTGATGCTGTATGAATGAGTGTTAATTTCCTTTCTTGTATGTCCCAGAATTCTCAGTGGCTTCTAATTTAGCACAATAGCAACCACAGTGGCAGGTTCTGAATGGCTAATTTCACAGCATAATTTTCACAGAGAAGGAACCCAGAGCCATGAGGATTGCTGGGGACAGAAAAATCAGGAGTCATAAAGGCATGGTCTTATGCTCTCCTCACTTCCGATCCCCAGGAGCCTTTCTGCACAGGAGTGTGCTTGACTCTGTGTCTTCCCAATGCATGCAACTTAGGGATGGGAAAGTGAATGTTAGGAATGGGCATGAGAGGAGAGATTCTGTTTCGCTGTGGGAGCTGGGGAAGAATATCATTAATCCAGTTGTTCTGTCCATAGTCACAGCTCTGCACCCCGTAGACTGCTAATGAGATCTTGTTCTTCTCTGGAGGCCTCTGCTTTCTCATCTGAAAAATGAAGAGGTTGGACCAGATGATCTCTAAGGGTCTCTTCTAAGCCAACAATTTAACTTGAAAAAAAAAGAATAAAG
>RJWM01005805.1:0-89030 GCA_004363535.1 Dasyprocta punctata | reverse complement strand
GCATTGAGCCTGAATTTTTGGGAATAGTTACTGAATACATGCCAAATGGATCATTGAATGAGCTCCTACATAGGGTGAGTGCTGTACATTTTCAGTTATTATCATTTCTGTTATTTATATAGTATTGTGGTTTCACATTCGATCAGATTTTTTGTGGGTACATAAATGATTCAAAGTGAGAATAATAAAAGTTGTGGTGCTAAACTTTCAGCCCTTGTGGCTTTGTTTGTGTTGTTAAAAAAAATCTCGTGAAGTCAGGACTTCTAGATTTTTTTTTTGCATGGGTTACGTCCCTAATAATTATCAGTATCCATATACATATATACACTGGCAGGAATGGGAAATAGAAAAGATAAACTCTGCACACTATGTAATCCACTGCTGAGCCACATTTTATATTAACGGTTAATTAGGGCTCAAATTAAGTGTCAGTAATAAAGTTCATAAAGTTCTGAGCTAACAAGCCAAATTAATTATCTCCAAGTGCCACATACATTACCTTGTCGAATAGTAGCAGTCTGACCATTTATCCTTTTTTTCAAGATCCTGGTTACTCTGGCTTTGATTGTGAATCCCGTCAGTAAACAAATTTGGGAGTCCTTATTTTATGAATACATATATTCAATTATTATTATTTTCTTAAGGTTATATTATTATCTCCAGTTTACATTTTTTTCCCTTAAAAAATCTTACACTACTTGTCCCATTTTATGGGACTTGATTTAAATAAAAGTACATAATACAATGTATAAAGTCTAGTTACTGGCACACCTAAATTATAATACGTCACATGCTCTGTAAATGACCAAGGAAAAGTGAGTGCTGTCTGTCTCTCACTCATTGGTAAACTTCCTCTTTGTTTCAGAATACAGCGCATTCAATTCATAACTTGTGATCCATCTGAAACAAAGATGGAGGGAAGTAACTGGTGTCAGTGTGTAAGATTTCTGTAACTACCACAGGAATCAAGATACAAACATTTAGTAAAGCATAGTTTCTATTTTTAAGAAATGAATATATGTAGAAATTGTGTTGTTTTCTTCTAATACCCCCATAGATTCTCTGGCACCCAAATTTGGAACCCACTGGAAAGTCTATAAGCAGGATCTTCCAGGCATGTCACTAATTCTGAAAATAAATTTAATCTACCCTGTCTCGGTGATCAAAAGCCTACATATAATACCTGCTATAAGCAGGCCTGCTTATTCCTTTAAACTGTATAATTTTCAGAAAGAGCTGCCTTTTTATAGATTAAAAGATTCAGTTATTCCGGGGGTGGGGCTACGTATATACCAGAAGCAAGGTTCTTCATTGGTGTGGTGTTTCTTTTGGTTTCCCATACTATATTATTTGAGATAGGATTTATCTTGAGGCACCCTCCCCCATCCTCACAGAAAAAGATCATTGGAAAAAAATAGAAATCATGAGAGCAGTGTATATTTTGAACCACTCCCCTGCCAGATTGATCACTGAACAATAAGAAAACCAGTTTGCAGAAAAAATTCTCAAGACAGTTTTGAACTTTCAATGGAAAGACTTGCAGTAGCACACTTTTTCATAGCAGTTCGAAAAATGTATCCAGGAATGTAATGCCTGATGATTCCTGTCTGTCTTCCCAAGTTGCTTGAGTGTGCACGTGTCCTGTGAGAGTTAACTTTTATTTTGAGAAAATACTTAAGAAAGCTCAGATAAATATCAATTAAGCACCAAGAAATATACAGTATATGTTCTGAAGGTTTCCGTTGTATACAAGTTTAGAAACAAAAATGATCTTTGTCTCCTTTACCAAAAAGAAAACCCTCAAAGTTTAATTTTTCAAGAGGGAATATAGATAAATTAATTATATGATTTAAGGTATGAGATGGTAATGCGTTCTCAAATAAATGTAATTTTGTGACTTTGATACAGATTAGTACAATAAATATGACTTTATATTAATAGCAAAATTAAAATATGAATTTTCAATGAATGGATTGGTATGTATCAGAAGCAAAATGTGTATAATTTTGTGTGTGTGTGCTTGTAAGTGCACAGGTTACTCGATGAAGCCATAGTGCCAGGTAGTGGGTGTGAGTAAGGGTACGAATGTCTGTGTATATATACTTACCAAGTAATTCAAAGCTGTGTGGGTTGAACAAAGAAGAGTCAATATCACACAGTTACATGAGCAATATAAATTTAAAGGAAATTGTCAATACTTTATATTTTCTAAAATATGAAGAAAGTAAGAGACAAGAGGAGTATTAAACAATAGCAAAACAATATGAGGTGGCAAAATGAGCATATGTTTAAACCTAAGTTTATAATATGTTTCTTTGTAGGATATTTAATTCTTTAACTATGAAATGTAGTAAAATTTTAACAATAATTTTCATTAAATCTGTTTTCATATGTATGAAGAAAACTGAATATCCTGATGTTGCTTGGCCATTAAGATTTCGCATCCTGCATGAAATTGCGCTTGGTGTAAATTACCTGCACAATATGAATCCTCCTCTACTCCATCATGACTTGAAGACTCAAAATATCTTGTTGGATAATGAATTTCACGTTAAGGTAATTACTGTTTTAAAAAGAAAGTTTATGTATAGCCTTGTGCTTAATAGTTTCTTTTACCTAATCAATCTAATATCATTCCCTTTTCTATATCCCTTAATTCCTATCATCAGTCCTCTTCTTCCTGCTGCAGAGATTTAACTGTTACCAAACTTCTGGGACTAAAATACAAAATAGAAAGTCATTGTGTTTCCTAGCTGACATTATCAGTACCTCTTTTTTTTAAATTGAAAGCAAGTTATTTATTGCTCTTTTAAAAAATAGATTAACATTTATAACAAAGCCAAATTTGATTTTATCTAAGTGTTAACAGAGGCCTAATACATTTCCTCGTAGAAGTAACAGCACCATCCCCACTTCCCTCAAAGTAATGAAAGTAAAATTTTTACTTCAGTTCCTACTTCCTTACAGCCTCTCTTGTGAGCTTGGAACTTTTCAGTGCATTTCCAGTGAGGAAAAACAGGTGAGCTCTATGCTGAGTTGCCCTTAAATGTGAAGCAGTCTGAATTTTTGGAATTAGGTGGCAGTGACTGATGTTTGCCCCTAATTAAAGACAAGTGTTTAATTGACTTCCTATTGAGTTATACAGTAGGTTGGAAATGCTTCTTTTTTTTAACCCCCTATTAAATTGGTATAGATTCACAGGAAGTCGCAAAGGTAATACAATGGTTTCATGTACCTTTCACCCAGTTTCCCATGTTACACAGCACATAATTGTAGTTCAGTATCAAGATTAGGAATCAGACAGAAATTAGCACAATGCGTATGAGTAGTTCTGTGTCACATTATCATAAATGTATGTAGATTAGAAAAATGTATCCAGGAGTGTAATGCGTCACAGCAATTAAGTGTAGCCCTATTCCATCATCACAAGATACCTCTCTTGTTACTGCTATATAATCATCCATTTCCTCACTCGCACATCCCTTGCCCTTGATCATCACTAATCTGTGTTCTATCTCTATAATTTTGTCAGTTTGAGAGCTGTATGAATAGAAAGTATGTGATATTTTAAGACTAATTTTGTTCACTGAACATAATACCCTTCAGATATATTAAAATTGTCACTTGTGTCAGTAGTTGGTTTTTATTGATAAATGGTGTTCCATGGTATGGGTGTCCCACCATTATTTAACCATTCATCTAATAAGGACTTCCTGGTTCTTACCATGTATATAGAAACTGTAATAAAGCTGCTATAAACAATCTGGTATAGACTTATGAGTGAACATCCTCAGGGTTGAATGCCTGAGAGTGTGACTGCTGCGTCATATTAAGGATATGTTTAGTATTTTAAGAAATATCCAACTATTTTCCACAGCGTGTGCACCATTTTACATTCCATGAACAGTGTATGATAGATCCAACTTCTCTGTATCCTCATTAGAATGTTACTATCATTGTTTTGTTATTAACTATTCATAGGTATATTTCATAATGGTCTTAATTTGAATTTTCCAATTGGCTAATGGTGTTGAACACCTTTTCATTTACTTGCCACCATATAACCTTTTCTTTGAAATACCTTTTCATGTTTTATGTCCGTTTTCTAACTGGACTTTTTGGTTTCGTACTTTTTTTTGTTGGTGGTTTGGTTTGGTTTGGTTTGGTTTTGGTTTGGTTTGGTTTGGTTTTGGTTTGGTTTTGGTTTGATTTGTGGTGCAGGGAATGGAACTCCAGGCCTGTGAATACTAAGTAATCATTTTACCACCAAGCTATATCCCCAGTCTTACTGTTCTGTATATATTTTAGATGTAAGTCCTTCATTAAATATGTAGGTTTGAAATATTTTTACCAACCAATGTGATTTTTTTCATTAATGTATTTGCTGACTACCTCCCCCAATTAGAATATAAGCTGTATGAAAACAGAAATTTAGTCTGTTTTGTTAACTGCCACATGCCCAGCACATGCCAAAACATTTAGAAGCATTTTTTTTTCATTCTGTACATTGCATAAACAGATGCATGAATTCCAGAACTCCTGCAAATACCAGGTAGACCTACTAATTTAATATTCAAATGAGTTATTGTGAAAGTACGTCATAATATTTTATAATAAACCATTATATACATGCCTGTATGTGTGTGTGTATATATTTTTTTGGTAGTAGTAGTAAGTCAAAGAAGCAAAACTGGTCCTCTTTTAATAAATATATATGGAACGACATATGTTATAGTAAATATATATGAGGTCTGAAGTTAACATAGGTCTGATATAATTTGTTTTTCGTGAATTCTTTCATTTTCATTTTCTGATTACTTATGAAGTATTGCTTTTGTAACCATTTATAAATTTTTTTATATCAAGGTATAAAGATAGTCTGTTACTGGTATGTAGATTTGTAAAGTCACATTTTTTCCTTTTTAAAAGTCAGACTTCATGTTTACTTTTCCTTTAACATTTTTTTCTAATTCTTCATGACAAGTAATATTTGTACATATACATGGGACACAGTATAAATTGAGGCGTGTATCCATTTGTTGTTTACAAAATACTGACATATATGAGTCACATATTAGGTGCTAGGTATTGTTCCAAGTGCTTTATATAGAATGATTTGTATAATTTTTCTCAACATAATCCCTAAATTAGATTATTTCAGGTTTCCAGATGGATAATGGTGGGCATAGAGAAATTAACTTCCTCAAGGCCACATAGCTACTTCTACAGTAGCGTTAGAATATACATTTAAATAATCTAAACTCCAGGACCTGTGTTCTTAACCAAAGTTTATTGCCTTTCAAAATCTCCCAAGCTTGGCTTTTCATGTATTTGGCACCGTATTCTCTCTTGATCTTTTCTACTTTTTTACTTTAGGCTTACCCTTTTATTATCATAAATGTATGAAAGATTCATGTGTTCTACCCTTTTTTAGATATGAGAGTTGTAATATTTTACCTCAAATTCATCTAAATGCTAATAAAATGAGTAAAATATAAGAAATAAATATTCAAAGCACAAATGGTATGCTGGATGAAGCTCATTCCACTGTTTACTTTTTCATTGTGCTTTATGAAGTCTAAATAATTTAAATGTCTTTAAAGTCATCTCATATTCTCCTGTCCATTAAGTATTATTTCTGTTCTTTCATTTTGCATTTTTTAAGGAACCTTTTAAATATTGAGTAAAACCTTATACAACATCTGTACAAGATTTACAATTGAATAAAAATGTAAACAACACATCAAAAATACAGTGTCTGTTACTGATAATTCATTAGGTACCTATTGTCATGGACAAAAATGTGCCTTGTATTTATATGTGAGCTGTGCTATTGCCAATGATACAATGCTTTTAATAGGAAGCATAAATCATGCAGTAATGCCTCTCACTATTATTGAGAGTTTGCTTACTTGAAAATTTAAGGATGTTGCTTTTAAGGCATTATGAATAAGACCACATGAACCTGAGTTATAAACAAAACTCAAGGACAATGATATGATACATGAATAAATCTGTGAGGAATATCTGGATTTGGAAAACACGTACTTTCTATAAAGAATGTTTAATTTCAGACCTCATATATATTTACTTCTAAAAATAATATCAGTGTATATACTTACGCAGAATGTAAAGCAGAGACTACTAGTTTCCCTTTAAAATTTTGAAATTTTATGCTAAACCTCAAGGTAATATGTATTGGTTTGAGAGTTATTGGGCACAGTGCTGTCGAATTTAATTTGGTAAGAAGCTGTTAGAACATGTAGGTGTTTGCTAGGTGTGGTGTTGAATTCCTGTGATCCCAGCACTCTGGAAGACTGAAGCAGAAGCATTGCAAATTCAAGTCCAGCCTAGGCAACTTAATGACTTAGCCAGACTCCATCTCAAAATATAAAAAGAGTTGTAGATGTATCTCAGTGCAGAGGTCCTGGATTCAATCCCCATTATTAAAAGAAAAAATCGCAGTGTGCCGGCTGGGAAATAAGAGCCAACATCTGCTCTCCCCACCCACCCATAAGCAGCCTGCTGATCCAGAGAAACACATGCTGGGATGATAGCTATTGAGTTGAAATTCAATTTGATGCTTATGGTGTTTGGTGTTTCACTGACTTTGCAGGCCTAAGGCATCTTTTCAGAGGATCACACTATGCAGTGTGGCATCTATGGGGGATCTTCTGAGCGTGGTAGCCATTATTAACTCCCTATTATCTTGCTTTGAAGTCCCGTATCATTTTCATTGTTTTGTCGGGTGGGTTTTATTCTGTTTTGTTTTGTTTGATTTTGTTATGTTTGATGGCATGGGCAGCTATTAAAAGGTAGCAAGATATGTTATGGTAGCCATTTTGGGTTTACTGTTTATCTTGTTTTGAAGTCCTTCATTGCATTCATTGTTTTGTTTTTATTGGTTCTGCTCTGTTCTGTTTTGTTTGATTTCTACTATATCTGAAGGTATCTACGGCCATTTTGAAGACAACAAGAGGAATTTTGGTAACCATTGTTGATTTTGTATTGTTTTGAAGTCCTGTGTCACTTACCTGATTTGTTATGGTTGACTTTGTTCTGTTTTATTTTGCTTGTTTTTGTTCTTTTAGAAAAAATAAATAAAAATTACAGAACAAAAAAAAGAAAAAATTGTATAGAAAAAATAGATATATACATACACATCTTTCCTCCAGTATGATACCTCAAAGTAAAGGCACAGTGACAGTCAATTTTTGAACTTTTTGAAGAGAGAACCTTTAAATTCATCTATTTACTCTTTTACAGATTGCAGATTTTGGTTTATCAAAGTGGCGCATGATGTCACTGTCCCAATCACGTGGTAGCAAATCTTCACCAGAAGGAGGGACAATTATCTATATGCCACCTGAGAACTATGAACCTGGTCAAAAAACAAGGGCCAGCGTGAAGCATGATATATACAGGTACAGTATGTTACTTTTGATCACAGTTAACCTTGTTTAAAACAGAAAATTAATTTTGAAGCTACATTTTAAGATGTGATTTTTATTCTTTTAACTGTGGTAAAAATAAATAAGTCACAGTGGTTAATATTTTTCAGAGATCTCTTGCTATAAGAAACTTTTACGAACTTCAGAAACTTCTGGGCATATTTTCTTGTCCCGAATTTGAAATACAGTGTTGAAGAGTTTCGATCATATGCTACTTGGGGAAGCAGAGGGAAACTGATACCTAACTTACCAGTTTTAAGTGTCTTATCCTGTTCATCCTTTCAGTCTCTGTTACTTATACATCTTTTTAATGAAATAAACAACCTCTTAAATATACTAGGGTTGTTTTTATTTAAATAACCCCTAATATTTATATACGTGTGGACATTTTATACAACAAATTAATGTTTTTGGTAAAATCATATGTTTATGTTTCAGGGGCAGATTACTTATAATTTCACAGTAATAAGTATAATACAGTGTTTTCAATACTGAGTATTTTACAGAGAAAGGAAGATGGAAATTTGTAATGCTCTGCATTAAGGAGTGGGGGCATTCATTTTATATATGAGTTACATTTCTCTCTCTCTCTCTCTCTCTCTGTATATATATATATATATATATATACACACATACATACATATATAATAAATGTGAAGTTAAACAGTATGTTTACTCTAACTATATTTTATAACCTTTCAAATAACTTTTGCTGCCTTATCAGGTAAAAAATGAATGCACTTTTAACAATGAAGCATATATCTCTTCAACAAAATTATATAGTTACGCAAAGTATGTATTTCCATTTTCTAAAAAGTATTTTAATTTTTAATATCTCAAATTCAGTTCCAGTACTGGACACTTATCTTTTGCATTTATATTATTGTATGAGTAAATTTTTCATATATTTATATTATTCATATATTTATATTATTTCATGCATTTATATTATTGTATTGTATGAGTAAATTTTTCATATGTTCTGTTCCCTGATACCTTCAGCTTATTTTGAATGATGTACTCAAACATGAGTCATACCTTCTAAGGTGAAGAGCATGTTCTGGTCAACAGTTCTTCAAAGTTAGTTTGATTCTGTAACAATAGAACTGATTGAATACTTTTAATTCACTTGTGAATTATGTCTTTATGTTCAATTTTAGTATCCCCATAAGGAAAAATGAATAAATATTTATTATTCTTGATTTGAGTAGAAATTTCTCAATCTGTAATCCTCACTCTTCCTCTAAGATGATGTGTTGTTACTTAATCGATTTCATGTGTCTGTTTTGAACATGCAGTTAATTTGGTGACATGGCAGAATTTTTGCCGCCTACTTAATAATTTACCCCAAACATAAATTCTGTGCAGCTTAACGAGGTAATTTACACCTGATGTTTAAATTGTATGTGAAATATTTTCACTATGAAAGAAGATAGTAATGAAACTAGAAAAAAGTCAGAATAGGGTTACATGAGACAGTTTTACTGCTCTTCATTTTGTGTGAAAAATAGAATCATGTATGCAGAGGGTATGGTTTATCTGGCTGGGTGTTCAAGAATAACTACTAACTTGACCTCAAAACATTGTCTTTGCATGCAATTTTAAACTATTATTAATTTCCTAATTTTTCAAATTAAGATTTAATCCCATTCAAAACAAAGGTTAATTGCCTCTAAACATTAACATTCAACATTTTGGTTGCATGTCGTAGTTCTTCATGTAGCATTTCACTTTTAAAACTGGTATCTCCACAGCTTGTAAAATTAGTGCCATGTATTTTAGTTTATTATGCAAAATTTATTCATAATGTGTAACTGTTCTTATTTTAAACAGCTATGCAATTATCACGTGGGAAGTGTTATCCAGAAAACAGCCTTTTGAAGGTCAGTATACTTTGAATTCCTTCTAGATAAATCATTTTCTAATTTTTTTTTTTTTTTTTTTTTTTTTTTTTTTTGAGACAGGCTCTTGCTGTGTAGTGCAGGTTGGCCTTGAACTCACTTGTGTCGCCTAGGCTGGCTTCAAACTCATGACAGTACTCCTGCCTCAGGCTCCCAAGTGCTAGGTGTATGCCACAATGCCTGGCTAATAACCTTATTTTTAATCTACCTTTCATTCATTTTATGTAGAACACATCATAAAAAAATAACAATTTATCAGTTATGAATTCATCATACACCAAAAAGTATACTGGTTTGAGAGTCAGAAAAACTTAGATTCTAATTCTTGTTCTGATAGTAACTGTCCTATGGTTAAATTACTCAATTCCTTGAGTCCTCATTTTATCATCTGTAAAATGAGATGTGTGAAGTTAGGAATTACTATTTCCTGGATCCGTTCCAAATATAAAACTCTTTATATGGACATTTAATATTTCATCTATAAAGAGAAGCACTCACAGAAAAATAATCTTTTTCATTACCTGATACTATTGTTTATTTTTTTTAATTTGACATTTCTATAACACAGCTTGCTATAGCAAGCAACTTTAAAATCTCAGCCACTACAAGACACATTTATTCTCATTCACATTAGATATTAGTCACTATATCTCTTCTTAGTTTTGCCAGATTTTACTCAGCTCTCCTGCATTCTGCCAGGCTCTGCTCTACTCACATCCCACCAAGTACATCATATCATATGGCCAAACCCAGAATTCCTGAGACAAGGTTGTGATCTCCTACCATAGGAGGCAGCAAGTCTGACACTGTGTGGGACATATATACATTTCTTTTATAGGAAAGGGAATAGTAAATTATTCCTTAAAAGTCAAGATTCTCTAATTTTCATTTCATTAATGTTGAAATTTAGTATACTGAGTCATGATATATATCTAATGAAATACGTTTGTTTGTACAGAAGTCACCAATCCTTTGCAGATCATGTATAGTGTATCACAGGGACGTCGACCTGACACTAATGAAGAAAGTTTGCCACTTGATATACCTCATCGAGCTGTCATGATCTCACTAATAGAACGTGGATGGGCACAAAACCCAGACGAAAGGCCATCTTTCTTAAGTGAGTATACAGTTTAGTATGCATCTTTTAAAATACAGAAATAGCTAACATACTATAGATAAAACACTCCTTGAAAACTTGCAGTTAGCTGGAAGGCGTTGTTCAGATTCTTTTCACTCTGATTTTTCATAGCCTTCATCTGTGGGTAGTTGCTTCTAGAGACAAATGGAGAATTCCTTACAGAAAAGAAATTATTTGAAAGGAGCAATAATTTCATTAATTTATTAATTAAGCATCTAGCGTGTTCTGTGTACTTATTGGAATGAGCCCTGGGAGTAGAGTGTAGTAAATGAGACCATCTAAGGCACTAAATTCTGGGAGCTCGCATTCTTGTTGCGAAGACAGAGAGAAAACAAACCAGATGCAGACTGTGAAGCCCATAAGGAAACAAGCATGGTAATAATTAACTAGTTAACAGAGTGAGACAGCAAACATTTGAACTAGAATGTAAAGCTTGAAAATGAGCCAGTCATTCAAAACTTGAGAAAAGAGTAGCTCGAGCAGAGAAAACAGCAAGAGTAAAGGCTCATGAAATTAGAAGAGGAAGAAGTTTTGTATTTTTAAGGAATAAAGAGAAAGCCCATGTAGGTTGTCTAAAGTGAGCAAAAAAGGAAGCAGTTGACCATCATAAAAGGTTAGAATTTTATGCTTCATGCAGTTGAAACCCTTTAAAGTGTGTTTTTCAGGTAAGTTAGTTAATGTGATCTAATTTGAGTTCAGGTGAAATCACTCTTGTTGCTGTGTGGAAAACTTGAGGAAGGCAGGAAGATAAGCAAAAGAAGCAGCTGAGAAACTCTTGCTACTAGTTGTCTAATTAGGGTGTTGATTCTGGAACTAAATACCACATTAAGATATACTTCCGAAGTAAAATGAATCCTACATCTGAAGGTAAGCTGGAAGTGGTCTGGGGGTGTGGCTCAGTGACAGAGTTCTTACCTTGCATGGTGCATGCACAAGGCCCTTGGTTTGATCCTCAGCACCACCAAAAAAAAAAAAAATTTTTTTTTTGAATCCTGCTAAATGTAAGCTGAAGAAAATTTTCATGACTTTGGTGTTAGGCAGAGTTCTCAGTTTAGACATCAAAAGCAGAATCCACAAAAATTGGGTAATTGGATGTAAAACAAATGGAAACTTCTATACTTCAAAATACACTACTGAAACGTAGACAAAGCTGTAGACTGGGAGAATGTATTTTCATTTTATGTATCTGATAAAAGGAGCTGTATGTAGAGAGATAAAGAACTTTGACAACTCGGTAGGACAAATAGCAATTTAAAAGTTAGTAGATTTGAATCCTAACAAAAGAAATATACAGATAACTAAAAAGGATATGAAGAAGTGTTCAACACTGCTGGAGAACACAAATTAAAATTATTAGATACCACTCCCTGCCCACTGAAATAGCAATAATCAAAAAGACAGAAAATAACAAGTTTTGACTACAATAGGAAGAAATGAAACACTCATGCATTGCTGACAGGAATGTAGCATCACTTTGGAAAAGAGTTTGGCAGTTTCTTAAAGAAAGATTGCCAAGTATGGTGACACAGCTTATAAGCCTAGCACTCAGGAGAGTGAGGCAAGCAAACCATGAGTTTGAGATCAGCAGCGATCTAGATAGCAAGTTCAAGCCCAGCCTACTACATACCAAGACAGTGGCTCAAAAGCAAACAAAAGATAAGCTTACCATTCAGCCCTGCAGTTCCACTCACAGATAGTTACCTAAGAGAATTTGAAGCGTGTTCACACAGACTTACATGTGATGATAACAGCATTGTTCAGATAATAATAGAAACAATCTTTTGTAAAATTGTTTTTCAGAGAGGCTAGGGCTTCTGATGCAGAATTATCACTAACATGTAGAGAGTTCTAAATCATCTAGATAGGCAATATAAATAGTGAAGACCCATCTTAGACCTCTGAAACATGCCTGAACTTAGAAATTAAGTAGAAGGAGAAAAAGAAACAAAATTGATGGGAGGAGGTAGAAGGTATAATCTCTTGTGTCTTGGAAGCCACCAGAGGGAGAGTTTCAAAGAGAGAATGGTCAGCAATGTCTAGTGTATCAAAAGGCCCAAGAAGATAAGCAGAATTTTCCAGGACTGTAATCATAGTAACTCTAACAAATGTAATTACTGGAGATAAGAAAACAGAAGAGTGATGTATATTAAAAATCAGGGGGAACAAAGTAGAGCCAAATATGGACAATTTATAGAAGCCTTTCCCTCATTTTTTATTATTTGTACTATTATTGAGTTGTCAGGATTCCTTACATATTTTTGATGCAAATCCTCTAGCAGATGTGTGAATATATTCTCCCAGTCTTCGGCTTACCTTTCCATTTTTCTTAAGTGTCAGTTTTTCAGCATTTTGAAATATGATGATCAGTTTTTAATGGTTCCATGTCATCTAAGATACCTCCCTAACCCAAAGTCATGAATGTTTTCTCCTATGTTTGCATTCGGGTATATGATCCACTTCAAGTTAATTTTTATGTATGCTATGAGATAAGGGTCTAAATTATTCCTTTACGTGTGGATAACTGTTAGCACCATCTGTTAAGAAAGACCATGTTCTCATTGAATTGGCTTTATCTCACTGGTTGAAAATCAGTAGGTGAATTCCATTCCATTGATTCTTACATCTATTATGGTAGTAATAAGAATTGTTAAGAGAGTCTGTGTCATCAATTTTGGGAAAAAATTGACATAGGGCCTTAGGAGCTAAATGTTGGCATTCAATTTAATTATTAGAAGCAATCTGAAACCCAATTTTTGTTTATTTTTTTATTTAGAATGTTTAATAGAACTTGAACCAATTCTGAGAACATTTGAAGAGATAACTTTTCTTGAAGCTGTTATTCAGTTAAAGAAAACAAAGGTAAATGACTAAGTGAAATGCTGTAAATTAGAACTTTAAACAACTCTGTATTACTCATGAGAAGTTTTTAATGTAGTTTAGGTTTCATATACTTTTCATAAACACAGACTAGTTTTGAGGTGGGAGTTTACCAGAGACTTTGAATACCATCTTTCCTTTGTCACCAGAGAAGTTTTCCATTTATTCAAATGGCTGTCTTCAGATTTAATATTTCCAGAGCCTTCGTATATGAGACATAAATATAGAATGGGTAATGAAGACCAAATGTGAACATTTGGAGGCAGGGGTAAGACAGGGGATGTGTGTGTACATGTGTGTTTGTGTGTGCATGTGTGTTAATCACATTTACCTTCCTAAACTTTTAATACCTTCAGAGTAGTGGATATCTAAGTTCTTGCACTTATCTTTTTTATTCAGTGAACACGGATTTTACTGAGATTTGATACAAAGCCAAACTTCAGAATTTTTATTATAACTGATAATGAAATGTGTATTTTTATGGATTTTTATCTTCATTTTCTCAAACACTCCATAAAAAGTAGCAAAAGTCAGTGTGATTTACCTAGGTCAGTTGTCTTAGCCGTCTAGCCCTTGTGGATCAGAAGAGCAATTAAGGGGACCTGTTACAGGGTTTTGATAATATTATCAAAACTTGTTCAAAAAGCAACTAGGATCAGAGTAAGTATGGTTTTACACTTGTTAGAGTTTATTAAATTGCTCTTAATATATGATAATAAAAGCTGCCAACTAACCAAAATCTTGAATTATGAACAAGCAAAATAGACCGTCTACTTGCTACTAAATGATGTAGCTTATCCCTTGTCGTTTGCTGGCTGTACCTGCATAATTTTTGGTTTAAAAGAAATAATCCAAAAGAAACAACTGTAATTAACTAAAATTGATACTAGCAATAGTAGCACCTGAATGTTGAAAAGAAGCGGGACACCTTTGATAATTTATCACTGACCCTCCCACTTCTAAATAGGTATAAAGTCTTTTGTCCAAAGCACATATTCCTCTGCTTAGTAAATACGGACTTCTAAGTATGTCTTTTGTCTTCTTTTTCAGTTCCTGTTTTATCCCCTCACAACTTTCCCTTTTCTCCTTCCAAACAAAGCTAGTTGGAAGGGCCCATTGTCTTGCTTGTGAAAAAGAAAGAGAACCATTCCAGTTCTTACTTTATTTCCAAACAATTTAAACACTAGGATCCTATATGTAAGAGTTAATTTTTAGGAGAGTTTTTGGCTTACTGAAGTATGTATTTGAATATTATTTACCAATAACATTTTCTTCCATGTTTTAAAATTGAAGTATTGGTTTCAATTAGAGGAACTGTAGTTATTTTTTGCTTTTTAAATCCATGTATCAAGTGTGTGAAACTGCTAGGGCAAGAACATTATCTGATTTATATAGATGAGATAATTGCACCATAGGGAAGTTAGTCATTTATGTTACACCCTAGACAGCTAGCTGAGTCAGGGCCAACAGTAGAGTACAGATTTTAAAAATTGGGCTCACTGACACATGCTGACAGTCTCAGCCACTCGGGAAGTAGAGGCAGGAAAATCAAGAGTTGAAGCCAGCATGGGGAACAGAGCACAGGGAAACACTGTGTCTAAAAACAATAACACTTTCATAAAGAAATTTCTGAAAGCAAAGATCATTATTTAGAGTGACTTTTCTGTGTTACCTACATTTTTTAAAATTCTTTGAACAAGTTCCTACAATTCATTTTATTCAGCTAAACACTTCCTATCGCTTGAAGAGTAAAACCTGAATGAAAGAATTTTTTTCCTTATTTTATTTTTCATTATTTATTTATTTATTTATTATGGCACCAGGGATCGAACTCACAACCTCACATCTGCCAGGGAGGCACTTAAGCCACTGAGCCAAACTCCCAGCTAGAATTTTTTTCTTTAATATTCCATTTCATTTCTTTTTTGGGACTAATTCACTGGTTCATAAGCAGTGCGACTGTCGTATCGTGGCAGTTAGGAAAAACAGTGTTACTAATACAAGGATATTGCATCATCAGAAATGTTTCAATAAGGAGCCTCACCCTTTGAGAATCCACAGTCCTTTGGAGTATGTACTTCTTTAATTCTGCTCAGTGAGCTAATCTGTGCCTTTCAGAAATTTTTTTAAAATGGCAAGAAAACTTCAGTGAAGCACAGAAGAACTGAATAACACAGATATACCCAATAATTAATTTTAAAGGTTTACATAAAAATACATTTATAAATGTATGCTAAGTACATTGTAATAGGTAGTTGTAACTGAATGATGGAGAGCTGGGTGCAGACTACTGATTTAGCAATCAGTAGATTGCTAAAATTCTGAAGAGCAGTTGTCATTATACTGGTCTAAGGAAGAAGAGCAGATGCTTATTTTGTTTTTAAATCACTTAGTGGTGATGGCAGACAAGTGAATTGCTTAATGTTAATACAGAAGGATAGCTTTCAAATAAATCATCTGCTTAGCAGCAACTGTTTATTAAATGTTGTCAAATAAACTTTGAGCCTTTTTGCATAAATTACTTCTAAATCTCCTTACAGTTTTACTGCAAAATAGATATTCATAAGTAAATGGAGATTGATTCTTATGCTCAAGTCAGTTAATATCCTAGGACTCTAAACCAGATCTTACTGACCAAATGACCTCAACCCACTATTAAACACGCTACCTCCTTCACCCTAGTCCAAGCTTCAATTTCTTTTCAATAAAATAAAAATGATAGTAGCACTTAAAAAGCACAGTACTTGACATATAACCATTGTGGAATCATTATGGATAGAACACACACCTGAATTTATTAAATACCAGACACTTTATATTTACAGTCTCAATCTTCCAAACAATCTAGTATTCAGATATTCTTTTAAAGACAAAGCTCTAAGAGTATGAGAGATCAAGAATTTGCTCAAGTCAACCAATTGATATGAGGCAGAATTCAAGGTCTGTTTCTCTATAAAGATATTTTCCCTATTTTATACTGTATGTATTTTACTCTCAACCAATCTAGATTTTTTCCCATTCCTTTTGTATAAACACATAAAATAAATGTTAAGTAGATTATATTTCACTTCTGAGGTTTTTTTAATCATTTCTAATTAAAATACATGTTTGTATTCCAGTTACAGAGTACTTCAAGTACTGTTCAGTTATGTGACAAAAAGAAAATGGAGTCACCGCTGAACATACCTGTAAATCATAGTCCACAAGAGGTAAAAGAAGAAATACATATATTTATATCACATGCCCATTATATGCGTATTTGTATACTTATGTCCAAGTATGTGTATTAAACTTGAAATGTGAGAAGAATATGAGAGCCATTTCATTTAACCACTTCTTTTACAGACAGGAAACAAAGCCCAGGGAGCTTTTAGAATTTGTTAGGTAATAATTAGAAACCCACTTCTTCTAATTCTCAGTTTATTGTTCATCCAGTCAAATCACAGTCCTTGCTTTTGGATACTGATTTCTATCATTTTATACAGTGAATGATGTTCCAGGGTAGTATACAGGCAAATCTTTTTGTTTTGTTTTGTTTTGTTTGTGCCAGAAATCAAACTCACAGCCTCATGCTTGCCAGGCAGGCGCTGTGCTGCTGAGCTCTGTCCCTGTCCCTGAGCAATTTATTGGTTGTAATTCTACCACTATATTTATCCCATTTTGTTCTCATAGTAATTCATAAAAGCAAAATCCATTTTTGTTGTTCTCTAAGAAGATAGGTTTCTTCAGTAGCATTCATTCGTAAGTCACTTTTATGAATATAAATGTTCACTTTACAGAGTCAGAAAAGTAATAATACATTCAAAAGAATGTTAAAGCACAATAGTTTCTGAATCTCTTTTTTGCACACTTGCATTTGATCCTTGAACCCTTGCAGGCACATTTTAGATAGACAGTGCAGACGAGGTTCCTAAGATCCAGAATTCAAATGCCTTGTTGCAGATAAGTCAGAAATCCTTTGATGGAGCTGGGAGTACAGTTATGATGTCTGTTACTTTCTCAAAGTTCCCCACCCCCTTCAGTGTGAGGGAACCTGAGAACAGGCATTTGCTCTGAATCCATAGATAATCAAAGTTAGAGAATTCTAATTTTTTATCCATAGTTCTAGCCACTGGACAAAGCATCTGGGATCATGTAGAATACACTGGGAAATGATTATGTCTAGTATGTAATTATTGCCTCATTTGAGTTGATAAAGAAATTAAGTTTATATTTGTTGGATTATTCTATATATGTTGTTTAATTCCATCTGTTATAATTTGTAGTAGTTCTGAGTCATTATTTGTAATAAGGCAAGAACTTCTTGGAAACTAAAGCTGTGTAACTTTTAAAATGATTTTTCAGGAATAAAGGTTCCCTAGACCTGTTCACTTTATCCTCTGTTTACTTTAGGAATCATGTGGACCCTCTCAGCTTCATGCAAGCAGTTCTTCTCCTGGACCTTCTAGGCTTCAGTCAGGTCCTCAAAACACAGATTTTTTACCTGGTATGTAGATTTTCCAATCAGTATTGATATGCAAGTTTCCCAATTTCTTTCAGGATCATTTGCTTATTAGCAAGAAGTCATGGCTTGTATGAAACATGTCTTTCATTTGCATTGTGTGTATGTGTGTGTTACTGGAGAGTGAACAAGGGCCTTCACACTGACCTACAACTCCATCCTCTTTTATTTTTTATTTTGAGACAGGGCCTTATTAAGTTGCGTAGGTGTCAAGTCTGGAATTGAACTTGAAATCCTCCTGTGTTAGCCTCTTCAGAGTGCAGAGATTTATAGGCATAGGCCACCATAACCGTGTTTTTGAGACAGGATCTCACTGTGTAGTTCAGAAAGGCTTCCAACCCCTCCTGCCTCAGCTTCCTGAGTACTAAGGTTACAGGCATGCACTACCACACCTGGCCGTGCCCATTTTCAAAAGTGACAAGTCATTTTAGGTAGCAGTGGCATGTTCAACAGAAACATTTACCTGTGAAAGGTATTATGTTAGGTTCTATGGAAAGTTTTTCTTTTTTTTTTTTTTTTTTTTTTTGATGGAAGAGGAGAAATGTTTCTAAGTTACCATAAGATAAGGTAGGAAACTTGAGATGGATCTAGAGCTATGACACGATAGTGAAAGAATGGCATTGTTTACAAAGTACTTTCACAACATAGCCTTTCAAGAAAGATAGCCCTCGTCTTAAAAAGTAAGAACTCTCCGGACCACACTGGATCACGTAGCTAGCAGCGTGCAAACCCTAGCCTGGCTGGAGCCAGGTCTTTGGATAAATACTTTTATTCATTCAACTGCACTGCATTGGTATCATGAAGACATTTCTGGCTAATGGCATTCCAGGCAAAGGAGCATGAAGACCCAGAATTCAGAGAACACAGAGAGCAGTGAGCGGTCTGGGTTCCCCTATGAAGGGTGCAACTAGAAGAGGATGGGGAGAATCATATCATCAAGAATTCTAATACTCTGCTAAACTATTTGAGTTTTTTAACTTTAGTAGGGAATAACTCTTAAAAATATTTAAGCAAGGATATAACATCATGAAATTTTTTACTTTTGGAAGATTCATCCTGTCTGGAATATATGAGATATTTTGAAAGGAAAAAAGACACTTGAGGTGGGGAGACCAGTTAGGAACTGTCACTGTAGTGCCAGTGAGAGATTATGAGGACTGATGATCCAGAGCAAAGGCAGGGAAGGATGGTGGGAGGAATATTATGGAGGACTCACCATGGGATTTTATAGCTATTCACTAGAAAGAGTTAAGAGAAAAAAAAAAACTGAGTTGTTAAGCCTAGTCACTTGGAAAGCGTTAGTGCTGCTAACAAAATTAAGAGTTGAAATAGCTTTTAGAGTTACAATGAATAGTTAACTGGACTTATCTCTGTACTCTCAGCTGCACAGGAGGCTGAGGCAGGAGGACTACAAGTCCAAGCCCAGCCTCCACATTTCCCAAGACCTGTCTCAAAAGATTTAAACCTCAGTGGTACACCAGTAGCCTAGCATGCAAAAGGCTCCTCATTCCATTCCCAGTATGGTAGAGATGAACAAATAGAATTAAGATGAATAATGGTTAAGTTTTTAATGTTTTATTCTTTAATTTGGGATGTGAGTGGAGCTATAAGGGTATGTCCAGTGAGCTGTTGAAATGTAAGACAGAATATTCAGTGTGGACAGAGAATTTAATTATACAGATTCACAAATAGAGACAGACACCTGAGGCCCCAATGTTGGACAGAATTGCTAGAGGAGGAAGTAGGTGATTTATATTGTGTATCGATACGTCACATTTAAGTCTTTGTATTGGCTATATATTGACACACATTTATATGAACAAAACAGTTAACATGCAGAATGTGTGAGGAGATAGAAAAAAAACTGAAATTCCATAATTTATAATATACATAGGAAACTGAGAAGACAGAAAAACGTTGAGTATCAGCCCTTGTTGGCTCTACAAAGTGTTTGCAGAATTTGGCTTCTACAGTAACTTTAGTAACGGTGAAAAACTAAAGACATTGGAGTCTTTCTTCATTGTGACCCAAATATTGATATTTTAGCTGTTTGGAATATCTGAAGAATATTGTACTAATGAAGATGTTGTATTTTATAGTAAAACCTCAAGACTGCTCTTCTGTGAAGCTGGATCACTGTCTGGTTAAACACAGTTGGGATAATACTGTTTCTGCATTTCAAAGGGCAACATTGTGTGACCACAGGACTTCCCCATGCTCTGTAGCAGTAATAAATTCACTCATGGTTGAGAGAAATTCAGGTAATGGCTTACTGTAAGCCGCAATGTTAATGCTGTTATTTACCTCACAAAGTAGTTTTAGGGTACAATCAGGTTTCTTTGATTTTATTTCCTCAGTATGGTGTGTACATACCTTCTTAAGTAGGGAAGTACTTCCAAGGCCAGTACTAGCGTGTGGCACTAGGCCCAGGTAGCATTGCAGGAACATCTAAGGAAGGAAGTGCTAAGAGGAGGCATTACCTAATGTGTTATTGAAAACAAAGCTATTCGCCTTTATACTTAAACCAAAAAGCAAAAATTGAAAACCAAAGTAGTTTTTCCCCATGATTTATAGCTTATAAAAAGGTAGTGTTTTCTCTGGACGGTAAAGGGGAGGTAATCCAAATCTCTGAATATTTCCTGAAAAAATAATAGCATCTACAAATACTTGTATTCCTAGTGACACAATCTTTCAAGATTGAGTGCTGTGTCTATTTCTTTTTCATATAATTATGCTTATTTTTATATAGCTGACCTACCTTTTTAATTGTTCATCCTTTACTCTTGTGCAGAGCACCTGCAGCCTGGTATTGCTCAGCAATGGATTCAAAGCAAAAGGGAAGACATTGTGAGTCAAATGACGGAAGCCTGTCTTAACCAATCACTGGATGCCCTTCTGTCCAGGGATTTGCTCATGAAGGAGGACTATGAACTAATTAGTACCAAACCTACAAGGACCTCCAAAGTCAGACAATTACTGGACACCATTGATATCCAAGGAGAAGAATTTGCCAAAATTATAGTACAAAAGTTGAAAGATAACAAGCAGATGGGTCTTCATCCTTACCCGGAAATGCTTATGACTTCTAGATCACTATCTTTAAATTTCTCACAAAATAAAAGTTTCTAGGTATGTCTTTTTCAAGAAGAACGTAAGTTTATAAATAGTTATTTATGTCTGTGGCACCTTGATGTTTTTATAAAATACATGAGTATTAGAAGCATTACGGAAGTTTTAGGGGGATAAATATGAGTCCTTCTATAATATTGCAGTATTTTTTTTAAATATTATAAGTAAAAAGTTTGCATTTTGCTACATGGTTCAATGTTTCATGTCTCTGATTAATTGAAACCATTTTAAGTATATTATACATAACAAGCCATTTTCACACTCACTTTGTAGATTCTTTATTACTTGTCAAGATGGAATTTGACTTTATGAAGTTTATGTCCTTTATACACAAATTGCAGAAAGTACAACGTTCCTACTGTAATCCAAGGTTCACATCTTCACTAATGGGTTATTCATTTTTAACACTGACATTCGTTTTCCTTCTCACTGTTTCTTCATGGGCAGTCTGTGCAGGACTAAGTATAGCTCCATAAGACACAACTGCCCTCAAATCCAGACCTCTACCTTTCTTTCCTTCTTCCCACTTACATTTCAGGCAGTATCTGAAATGACGGCTTCTCTTTTTCCTTAGGATGGACCTGTGTCTTCACTTTCAGTTCCAGGTACCCAGAAGAAAGCTTTTTATATATACAGCCAACTAGGCAGGTATCAGGGGTTGAAAATGGGTTGTAGATTATATGGAAGCTACAGTGGGGACAGAGACAGCATTGAAAAAGAATGCCTCTAGCTATTTGAAGTCCCTGAGTATTGCCATCAGCCCAGCCTGAAGTTGGGAAATTTCATCCAGTATGTAGCATCCTGGGCACTCCGAGAGGTCAGGTCCAGCTCCAGGCAGAACTGACTCATCCTGTCAGTGTGGTGTAGCAGGTCCTTCTGTGCAGACGTCGTGATGTTTCCTCTAGAAGCAGAAGGTTGTAAGCTGGAAGCAGCAGCTTAGAGCAGGCAGCATGGCATTGACTGCAAGTCCATGATCCTACAGGTGGCTCCAAGTTGAAAGTCTTGAGGGTGCTGGCAGTGTTTTCTACCAGAATTTGGAGAGGTCATGGGCATAAGTTTGTCTGTATGATGACCTTCAGATCCAGGTATTTTAACTGACTGATGTTTGTTCATTGGGACAGATCATCCATGTCTGAATCTGAAACTGGCAGTAAGTTATTGACACTTTCTTGTAGAATGTCTTACAGTACCTGAGTACTTGGTCCAGATGGCCCGCTAGGAAGAAGATAGTATCCACATAGAGCTTCTAGATCAGTGGTGATGAACCTATGGCATGTTTGTTGCACTGGGCTGTTTGTATCATTGAAAACTATTGTGTTTTTATTTTAAGACAGTTTCCCTACTACAGGGTAAAATCACTGTACAAGGGGAAACTCATTGCATATAAGCTCCTGGTTAATGTTGGGTTTTGTTATATGACTGTAGGTCATGCCTCTGTGGTTAAAGATGCCAAATCAAGAGTTACCAGTTTGTCAGTTTCTAAGCTGTAAGTGATGTTATTGCTGATTATAATACTTTGACCAGGATGTCATACTTGTTGTAATCAGCTGTTCTGCCTTCTATAACAGTACTATGACTGTCTGGGTTCATAAACATCACCATAGTCTAGTACTGAAGGACTAGAGGCTGAGCCAAATAGATGGTAATATCTCATCCTTAATAACTCGGGAAGGTAGATGTTGGGAGCCATTGAAGCTGGAAAATGACCCAGACATGACCTTACCAAAGTAACAAAGAGCATCTGGGTCAACCACATGAAAAAACACTCGCACAACCCAGCAAAACAGGAGGCTCCTAAACAATCCAGGCCTGGGTTGCTGGGCAGAGGGGCTGAAATTGATGTCATCCTTCCTGGTATATAAATAAACCTGCAACATTGGTTGAGCAGTTCCTTTCCTCCCATCAGGAGGATAAGGGCTCCACCTGACTCCAGCTTTGTCTCTGTCTTTATTTTCTCATCCTCTCGCAGTCCTTTACCCCAAGAACCTCCAGGAGCCGCATGCATTGCGGCAGGTAGGATCTTGGGACAGGCAAAAAGAACCAAGAATCTCCTACACATAGAAGAAACTTCTAAAGAACAGACATTTCCTAGGGAATATTAGTGATAAATCTACTATAAGAAAGATACGGGCATCAACACAGAAAAAATAAATAAAATTAAGTTTAAAATAGAAAATGACAAGACCCAGAAGCAAAACCAAACCCCAGACCTTCAGCCCACCCAGGACGTCAAAGGGACAACAAGGTAGAACAAATGAGGCCATCCATCTGAAATTTCTGAAGTAGCAGAAGTTCAAAGATAGGTATATTAGACTCTATAGAGGAAATCAGAAGTAATCTCTCAGATTTAAAAAAAAAAAGATAATAATAAAAGGCTTACTTGGAGCCGGGCGTGGTGGCGCACGCCTTTAATCCCAGCACTCAGGAGGCTGAGGTAGGCGGAGTGTTGTGAGTTTGAGGCCGGCTTGGGCTACAACGCAAGCGTAAGGCCGACCTGAGCTACATAGTGCGACCCTGCATCGAAAAACCAGGGACAGGAGTTTGGCTCAGTGCCTTAAGCGCCTGCCCTGGCAGGCGCGAGGTTGAGAGTTCAATCCCCGGTGCTGCAAAAAAAAAAAAGAGGCTTACTTGGCAAGTCTAGAGTAGATATGGCTTTAAAAAAAAAATAGAGCATAGGAAAATTGGAAACCATGAATGCCCATCATATGAAAGAAATAGAATCCATGAAACATTGAAACATATCCAGGAAATTAAAAATTCCATTCAAAATTTGCAAAATCAAATGAACAAAAGTGAAAGCAGAGTTTCAGACCTAGAGGACAGGGTTGCATCTAGCAATCATGAAAAGAAAAATCTCTTTAAAATAACAGGACTGAAAAAACAATCCAACAGCTGCAAGATGATAGAAGAAGAATATAAAATTGATTGGTGAGCAGGAGCAAACACAAAACTGTTCATAGAAGTAATGGCAGAAAGTTTCCCAAGTACAAAAAATAATTTGACATACAGATAAACGAGGCATCTAGAACTCCAGTTAGCCATGACCAAAATAAATTACATCAAGGCATACAATAATCAAGAGTCCAGAAATTCAGCACACGAATAGAATATTAAAGGCTGTTAGAGACGAGAAACAAATCACCTGTGAAGGACAGCCCATCAGAATTATAGCAGATTTCTCAACACAAACCCTTAAGTCAAGGAGAGTCTGGAGTGAAGTTTTCCAAGTCTTGAAAGAAATAACCTCCAACCCAGGTTGATGTATCCTGCAAAACTCTGAGAATTAATGGAGTAAAATATGTCTGTGACAAAGAACAGCCAAAGAAATTCATGACTACCAGACCAGCTCTACAGTGTGTTCTGAAAGGTATTGAAGACAGCGATAACAATGTGCACAAATCCAAGAACACCAATAGGAAGAAGCCACCAGACAGAGCAAGCAATTAAACAGGAAAGACAAGGAATCAACACATAATAATATGATAAGGGTAAGCCAGTACATGTCAGATATAACTATCAATGTAAATAGGCTGAATTCACCACTCAAAAGAAATGACTGGCTAAATGGATCGAGAAACAAGATATAACAGTATGCTGCATACTATACATTTAACTCAAAAAGAAATTCTCAGATTGAAAGTCAAAGGATGGAAAGCAATATTTCATTTGACAGGATCCCAGAAAATATTAGTCAAAGGATGGAAAGCAATATTCCATTTGACAGGATCCCAGAAAATATTCACAGCCAATGTGAACTTTGAGCCAAGACAGATCAAAAGAGATAAAGGAGGTCACTACATTCTTGGTAAGGAAAAACTCCAAGAAGAGAACAATCATAAATACTGTGCACTAAATATGCAGGCATACCCAACTATATAAAACAAATCAAATAAGCACTCACATGATTGTAATGGGGGACTTTAACAACCCATTGTCACAAAGAAACTGATCAATTAGCCAAGAAATCAATAAACATCAAAATTGAGTCAAACTTGTGAAAAAAATGAACTTGATAGATGTCTACAGAGTGTCCCATCCCACAATATCAGAGTATACATCTTCTCAATTGCACACAGGATGTTCTCCGAAATAGACCACATACTAACCCATAGAACATGCTTAATTAAATGGAAGGGAATTGGAATTATCCCATGCATATTATCTAATTATAGTTCAATAAAATTGGAAATCGACAGCAAAAGAAACCACAAAGTTTCTGTAAATAAATGGAAATTAACACACTACTGAGCAACAAATGGGTCACAGATGAAATTAATAAAAATTAAACTATCTACAACTAAATGATAATGCTGATGTAACACACCAGAACTTATAGGGCACAATGAAGGCAGCTTTAAGAAAATTTATAACATAAATATCCATAGCAAGAAGACAGAATGAGCTCAAACAACCTAATGTCGAATCGTAAACTTCTAGAAAAAGAACAAGTCAAGCTCAAAGCTTGTACAGGGATGAAATTATAAAGACCAGAGCAGAAATTAATGCAATTGAGACTAAGAAAACAATAAAAAGAGTCAATGAATCAAAGAGATGGTTCTTTGAGAGATTAAATAAAACTGATAAAACCTTAGCCAACCTTAATTTAAAAAAAAAAGATTGAAATTCATGCAGTTAGGAACAAAAGGGGTGAAATCACAACAGAACCTGTAAAAATCCAGAAGATCATCAATACCTACTTCATGAACCTGTACTCTGATAAAATAGAAAACATAAAATGGACAGATTCCTAGATACATATGAACTACCAAAGCTGAATCAAGAAGATACAAAAATTCTAAATAAGCCAGTATCAGTCAGTGAAATTAAAAACGTAATTAAAAACCTACCAACAAAGAAAAAGCCCAGGTCCTGGTGGATATACAACTGAATTCGATAAGAAATTTAGAGAGGATCTAATGTCTTTGCTCCTCAAACTTTTCAGTGAAATAAAAAGGGAAGCAGTACTCCCTCATTCCTGGAAGCAAGTATTACTGCAATACTAAAACCAGAGAAGGACCCAACCAAAAAAGAGAACTTCAGGCCAATCTCCCTAGTGAACATAGATGCAAAAATCCTCAAAAAGATACTGGAAAACAATTCAGAAAATCATCAAGAAGATTATACACCATGACCAAGTAAAATTCATTCCAGGGATGTGGGGGTGGTTCAACATATGCAAATCAATAAGCACAATAACCATGTCAACAGAGCAAAGGACAAAAATCACATGATTGTCTCAGAAAAAGCACTTGACAAAGTCCAAAGGCCATTGATGTTAAAAACCCTCCAGAAAACTGGAACAGATGGTCTTTATATCAGTCTGATAAAAGCCATCTATGACAAACCAACAGCCAACATACTAAATGGTTGAAAACTGAAAGTTTTCACTATAAAATCAGGAACAAGCCAAGAATGTCCACTATCACCACTTCTGTATCATTCTGGAAACATTGGCCAGAGCAATTAGACAAGAGAAAGAAATGAAAGAAATAATGACAGTAAAGGGAGAAATTAAATTATCATTATCTGCAGGTGACATGATGCTCTACATAGAAGATCCCAAAAACTCCACCAAAAGAACTCTAGATTTAATAACAATTCAGTAGAGTAGCTGGATATAAAGTCAATACTCAGAAATCAATAGCATTTCTGTGCACAAATGACAAACTCATTAAGAGGGAAATTAGAGAAACATCACCATTCACTATAGTATCACAAAAAATGGAACACTTAAGAATCAATCTAATGCAGGAAGAAAAAGATCTTTACAGTGGAAACTACAGAATTCTGAAAAAGGAGTTCAAAGAGGATATCAGAAAATAGATACCCCATGCTCTTGGGTAGGAAGAAACAACATAGTGAAAATGGCCATACTCCTAAAATTTCCATACAGATTTAATACAATCTCAATCAAGATACCATTAGCATAGCTTGCAAAACTAGAGAAAACAATCCTAAAATTCATTTGGATCCTAAAGTGTATGGTGCCGCAACTCATACAGCTTTTAAGGTTCTTGGGGTGAAGGACTGTAAGAGGATGAGGAAAAAAAGGGACAAAGCAGGGGTTAGGTGGAACCCTTACACTCCTGATGGGAGGAAAGGAACTGCCCCCTCACTGGGGTGAAGGGGCATTTATTTATACATTTTAGGGACTTAATGTCATATGACGCCCTGTTGTCCTAGCAAACCAGTTTGGATTGTCTTGGAGCTAGGTATTCTCTGGGCTGAGGCAGCTTCTTCATGTGGTTTGCCCTGGGCACTCTTGTTCTTGGGACAGCCATGCTCCAGCCTTGCACATGTGGTCAATTTCCAATGGCTCCCAACATACCCTTTTTTGTTTTGTTGTAGCACACAATGGATGGTCAGTGGAAGCTGGAGGAGCTGTGTTTGAAGAACTCTGTAGAAGATCTTTTTATTTTTGAACCCTTTTCATTTTAAGTGCAGTCCAAGGATTTTAAGTCCCTTTTTCCCACAATTTAAACCCTGTACAGTCCATTAATGTGTAACAGTAGACAGCTATCAGTGTAGCTGGCAACTGTCAGCAGGTGTTAGTGATTTGAGTTTCTTTTATAGCTGACATTTACTATGGCATTGTGTTATACATTTTGTGGTTATACTTTTCTGTTGGATGTCCAAGATCAAATTAAGGTGACACCTGTATTTAATACAATCAGTTTTTTGCTATCTATCAAGGTCAGTTAAGTCTCCTCAGAAATTATCTTGGAACCATGTATAGCACGTCTTAGCTCTTTTGTCAGTGTCAGCCATCTGGATGAGTCACAGCCATTGCTTGACCAGGTTGCTTTTTGTGAAAGCTTGAGATATTTTTCTCCTGGTGACTCTCCTTAGGCACACCACATACTGATGATCACTTTTTTGTGTGATCTTACAATCTTCTTGATCAGAAGACCAGGGACTCACTGAGTATAGGATGATGCAGCAGAGGTTTTCTTATGTCCTGGGTCTTCATTGACCTCAGAGGACTGAGGCCAAAATATTGGCTGCCCTCCTAGCCCATCTGTATCTCTACTTTTTGGTCTCTAAACCTCAGTTGTTGAACATCCAGAAGAAAAGGTTGATAACAGTACACTATAGTAGTAGCAGTAAGCTTAACATTATTATCTAAATATCAAGAATGAAACCATTATTTTTTAACAACCATGGATGTTTTAACATTTGAATTCCTATAGAATTTTAACAAACAGTTACATATTTTACACAGAAAATTAGAAATCAAAACCCATACATAATATTATGACAATCATGGTGACATTTGGTAACACACTTGAATTTACATTTTTTGACATAAAAATCTTCATATAGTCAAACATCCCTATCTAATACATAGGAGCTTTTACCTAACTTGTTTAAGTTCTGTGGGATGTATATCTCATAATTTTTTGTTACGAGCAGAGATCTGAATCTGAGACAAAATTCTGTCACCATAAACAATTCCTGTTTTACATTTTGGAAAACTTGTGCATCTAGAAGCATGTATAGGTTTAATACATTTAATACATCATGAGGTTAATAACAGTCATTTGTCATAGCCCTGTGGAAACCTTTGTATGGGCATCTTTAAATCAAATATTTTATTGTATTATTTCTTTTGATGATGAACAATGTGAACATATTACAATAATATATTTTATAACTTTAGTTGGGGTGTCTCCCATAAGGCTATGGAGATCATTGGGGCCTCCAATCAATGAACAAGAACTAGTTAAATGTTACCAGGCAGATGCTTTCTTATTCATCAAAGTCCAAATGGTCCTGCCTCCTGCATGCTACAGAGCAAACTTCTCTGGGGCCTGCCAAGCAAATTTGTGCCCCTCTTTTTTCATGTAAATTTCAGTTTGGTTATCTCTGTATACTCTTATCACCTATTTAGATGTTTGGTTTTGGTTTTGGTTACCATATCCGAGGCATCCTGGATCAGTTCCTTTAATGGACTCCAGGTCTGATCTAACCCTATCCTTATCTATCAGTTGTGGTGTGATTTTTGAGACATCACTGTCGTCAGTTTCTTAAGAGGTGGGCTCAAATCCTTTTCTGGGTTTGGCACTATGATACAGCCAGACAGCATGCTCTGGCAGCCAGATAGGCCATTTAGCATTTCCCAGAAAAACATAAGCATACCCTCGATCCCAGATTCACACTGGACTCAGTGCTTTTATTGTCCAGTATAAAGAGCCTTCCAAAGGACAGTTTTTAACCTTTGATTGTGTTGTCTTTCTGCCATGGTAGTTTCATCTTTATTAGAATTGAAAAATGTTAATGGTATATATTGCCAAGTGAAATCAATTATGGAGTGAACTCACCCTTTTGTTTTTGAAATTTAAATTGTGAGCATGTTTAAAAAATTTTAGACCTGAGGATTATAAGGAAATTTTGTGGTAAAAGCCTTATGTACCAAGAAAAAATAAAACTATTTTGTATTTAGGCACTCAGGGCTGTCATTTGCCAACTGTTGTCTTCATCTTGGGCTACAGCTCTTGTCTCCCCACCTCGAGGTGGTGGGTGTGGCTGCCTGGTGTGCAGGCAGGCCCCGGGGCTTGGCAGGCCACTGCAGGGATGCACGTGTGCAGCCAGTGTCACCACCAATTAACTCTAGGCTCTAGGTGCACAGGTTGTGCTCTCACTCTGGTCTGGAGGAACCACTGCTGTTGGGGGTCCAAGCACAGGTGGTACCAGTGCCATGTAAACTTTTTATGTAGAAAGTGTGTGTGCAGGTGATGGGAAAGACAGGAGTGGCTGGGGCGCACCAGAACCACATCCTGCCTTCCTGGCCCCGTGCTAAGTGTTGCAGTGCTGCCACTGGTGAACTGGCCATTAGAAGGCTTTGCAGGCCCCAGTGAAGTTTGCTCTGTAACATGCAGGAGGCAGCACCATTTGGTCTTTGGTCCCTCCATCTGCCCACCACCACCTGCAATGACAAGCAAACACCACCTCCACAGCACAGGTCCTGCCTTACCAAACTAGGCTGGGTCAGGCCACCATGGGAAAGTTCTCCGTGCCTTATACCATTTATATGTATTCTTAAAGGTAAAACTCTGAAATAGTTTTGGACTTCGATGGCTAGAAGTAAATCTGGGGATGTCTCAACCCTTGAAGGAAGTCTCCTCAATGCCCTTGTGGCTGCTATTCTACACTGATGATAAATTTGCAACTCAAAAGCAAGTCAATTGCATGTGACAGCAAAGGCAATCTTCATATCCTTCCAGGTTAACAATTTAGCACTTCTACTAGGGTGAGAGACATTACTCACACCCTGTAGATATGTAGTTGCCACATCCAGAAGCCATGCCATAGGCCAGTTGCATTGGGCAATGACTGAAGCATTTGTTCCTGTGTCTAAAAGCCCTTTAAATGCTTTTCCTTGAATTGTCAATTTTATCTTGGGATGATACACTTCATCTGTTGAACCCAATAAGTATCAGAAGACCCAGAACCTTTGGTCCCCTTTCTTTATTTATAGATTTTACAATTTTTGTGAAGGAAAGAATAACCAACTGAACAATACGAGAATCTGGGGTGATTTCAACAGTATTTTGAGTATATTGAATTATAACCTTGATTTCTCCTTGCAGTGAAACAAGCAGCACTATTTTTTTTATCTCTCTTGTCTGGGCCAAACTCTAGGCTCCATGGAGCTCTTTGGTTCCCTCCCCTGCTTAGTGGCATGTGACAAGTCATGAGAGGAGCAGAAAGCAGCAGTTTCTCCCTGTTAACCCTTTAAAATCTGTAGAGGTCCAGATAGATTTGTGTTGGTTTGTCTTTTCCCTACCCTTGCTCTAAGCTGTTTTTCCATTTCCTCCCAAGTATGTAAATTTACATTTTTTTCTTCTGGAAACAAACAAACTCAAAAAATTTAGCAAGCTGTGTAGTGTTAGTACATTGAAAACAAATTGACATCAGAAACCAAAAAAGACCTAAAGAAATGTAGAGTCACTTAGATTGCAAATTTGTAGCAAGTACCCCTTAGGTAAACAATTTTGAAAAACAACAGAGTTTGAGAATTTACACTACCAGATATCAAGACTTACTACAAAGCCATAGTGAGACAGTGATATGCTAGAACCAGCCTATTACCAGCTTGTGAAAGACAAATAATTGAAATTTTAGAAGCTTTACAGGTTAGTTGTTGTCATATTGGTTATTTGAAATTGTCTTCTGTGACAGTATTTTGTAAAGAAAAATCAGCAAACCACAAATCAGGACCACATTGCCCCCCTAACCACTAGAAGTTTGTCATGCCTAGTAGGGCTGTGACAGTCCCCACTGGAAGCTTTCTAGACTAGGCAGGCCTTCCAAGTCAGTTTTGAATTTACATTGAGAGGCCCAACAATATTGTCGTCTACACATTGGACAGATAGTTGAAGGTTTTGTTGAAGAGACAGATGGCTGTGTTGCCCCTATAGGTGAAGCAGAACAACTTTCGGCAAAATGCCCCTCATCCCCACAATGAAAACAGGTAACTTTGTTTTTTCTGTTTCCTTTAGGCTGTGAACTGATTATCGGAGTGATTATAATTTATCTCAGACTATTGGGGATTTGAAGTTCAGTAACCTTGTAGATATGTTGCAGATCCTCCATGTACTCAATCTAGCTTCTTTTAGTGCCACTTGCAAGGGAAATGGAGAAAATGACTCTACTCCCTTAGAGGTAGACGTTCCAACCTGTGACACAGCAAAATTTGTCTGAGCTGAAAAGGTGGAGATTGCTGCTTGTGGCTCAATTAAAAATATCGAGTGTTGTAAAATAGAATTCACAGCAAAGCTGTCCTCTTGCAGGGAAGAGTTAACCCCCATCTCTCCTTCCTTATCTAATTGAGCAAAGCCAGAGGACTTGAACTCTATTGAGGTTTTGGTTCTTCTGCCATGCTAATCAAAATCCACAAAAGAAAAGTAAATGCTGGAATCAGGCATAGAACAAACAGTTCCATATACATTTGCGATTCTTTAGAATTTGTCCCATAATTATACCACTAATGGAATCAATACACCTCTTCCCTCCACCCCAGGAAGGAGTTTCTCACAAGCCCATTTATAACTGTGGTCCCAGAGAATAAGATTTTGTTTCAATGCCCCAATCTTTACACCTGATGAGGCCAATATCAATACACTCCAGTGATGAATACTGACGATTACCAATTCACTTCTCCCCCGTGTTGTGTGCACATGAGAAGTGTCCCCTCACCTTGTAGCTCTCACTCCATTGCTGATCAGGTGCCATTTACCACAACCCACGTGGCTCTTGAGGTTCTTGGGGTGAAGGATTGCGAGAGGATGCAAAAATAAGAGACAAAGCTGGGGTCAGGTGGAGCCCTTACTTTCCTGATAGGAGGAAAGAACAGCCCCCTTACTGTAGAGGTATTTATTTATACATTTTAGCAACTTAGTGTCATATGGCACCCTGTTGTTCTAGCAAACCACTGTTTGGCTTTTCTTGGAGCTTGATGTTCTCTGGGCTGAAGCAGCTTCTTCACATGGTTTGCCCTGGGCATTGTTTGTTCTTGGGACAGCCATGCTCTAGTCTTGCAAGTGTGGTCAATTTTCAGCTTTAACAGTTCCCAACATCATGGTTGATACATTGCGTCAACTTGAGAAGTTTAAAAGTTCAACTAAGCAACTCAGCAGGGAGCCAGAGCCCTTACTTTGTAAACATCTTCATACTGTGCAAGAGAAAGGAAAGGAGATTTTGTGAGTGCTACACCCACCCTGGAGGTGCAGTGGCCTGTGTACAATATAAGGGAAGAAAAGTCTTACTTTTCCCCCTTTTTGCTCTTGTTGCTTTGCTGTCTTCTGCAAAGCAGAAGTGTTGCCCCTGTGCTATGCCGCCCTGCCTTAGAGCCAGCTGATCATAGACTGAAATCTCCACAAACCATGAGCTAAATAAACCTTTCCTTCCTTAACTTTGAGTGTCCAGTATATTGTCTCATCAACCAGAGAAAAGCAACAGACAAATAGCAAAAGCAATTCTTGGCAAAAAGGGTATGGCAGGGGGTCATCACAATTCCTTACTTGAAATTACAGTACAGAGATACTGTGATTAAAAACAGCATGGTACTGGTGAAAAAAACAGACCTGAGGGTCAATAGAACAGACTAGAAGATACAGCAATAACTCCAAATGCATTCAGCCACCTGATCTTTGACAAAGGACCAACCTCTTTCACTGGAAGAAAGGTTGCCTCTTTAATAAATGGTGCTGGGAAAGCTGGCATTCTGCGTGCCAAAGACTGAAACTAGACCCATATCTATCACCATGCACTAAACTAAAATCAAAATGGATCACAGATCTAAATATTAAAGCAAAAACACTAAATCTGTTGGCAGAGAAAGAAGGTAGAAACTTTGAAGACATAGGTATAGGCAAAGAGTTCATGAACAAATACCAGACCACATGGGAAATACCACAAAGAATCAACAACTGGGACCTCATATTATTAAAAAGCTTTTGCACCACAAAAGAAATAAGCTACAGAGTGAAAAGACAACCCACAGAGTGGGAAAAGATTTATGACAGCAGTTCTTTAGACAAAGGACTAATGTCTAGAGCATGTAAAGAACTGAAAAAAATCAGACCATCCAAATTCAAAGACTCAGTTCGAAAATGGGCATCTGAGATGAATACGCACTTATCAGAAATGCAAACTGCAAATAAATATATGAAAAAATATTCAGCATCACTGGTCATTCAAAAAAATGCAAATTATCCCAGCACTCAGGAGGCTGAGGCAGGAGGATCATTGTGAGTTCGAGACCAGCCTGGGCTACAAAGTGAGTTCAAAGCCAGTGTGAATTGTATAGTGAGATCCTGTCTCAAAAAATAGGTCCGGGGATTTAGTTCAGTGGCCTAAGTGCCTGTCTGGCAGGTGCAAAGTTGTGCGTTCAATCCCCAGTACCAAAAAAAAAAAAAAAAGAAGAAGTAAATTAAAGCAATGCTGAATGCTGATATTCTATCTCACTCCAGAAATAATTATTGTTATTAAGAAAACAACTAATAAGAAATACTGGCAGGGCTGTGAGGAGAAAGGAACACTTCTCCACTGTTGGTGGGAGTGTAGGCTGGTGTAACCACTATGGAAATCAATATGGAGTTTCCTCAGAAAACTAGGATTAGTGGTCCCATTTGACCCAGCAATCTGTCTAGTGGGAATCTTCCCAGAATTAAAAGCATCTTTCCAACACAATGTTTGTGCACCCATGTTTACAGTGGTACAGTTAGTAATGGCTAAATCTGGAAGGCAACCCAAATGCCCACCAAACAATGAATGAATAAAAAAGATGTGGCTTTTGTTTATATAATGGAGTATTACTCATAAAGAAAGATAAAATTGGGACATTTATAGCTATTTATTGAGACTATAATCATAAGTGAAATAAATCAGATTCATATTGTAAATATTGCATTATCTCTCTGGTATGAGATACTGAAAATGTAAATAAGAACATAAATATATTATAGAGTGAAATAGGAAGAAACTGTTCAAAAGGGAAAGGGAAATAGGGAGGGAAGAGGGGAAAGGAAGGAAGGAAAAGAAAGGTGAGGAAAGAAGAATAATGAAAACTGAGACTTGTAAAAGGGGAGAAGAAGGGTTTGTAAAGGGATGGAAATGGGAAAAAAGAGGAATTAAGGTACACATGTACAGGTACAAATATCCTTGTAATGAATATGATCATTATGTATACCTAAATTGTACCAAAAAATTTAAATTTAAAAAAATCAGTAGGACTCCAGCCTTTGCAGCCTCAGAGTTTCAAAGTGAAAAACTTTGCTTTGAGAAGAGAACCACCATCACCCTACATCAGTGTTGTAGGGGTGGAGCCACCCAAGCCCTTTGGAGTTCACATCTTGCCACAGATAGCTTTGAATGCTGGATCTGGAACTATGGGACTTAATGATTGCTCTGCTGAAATTTTGTCTTGCTTTGTTCTTGTTCACTGCTCTATCCCTGCTTGTAACGTTTGAAATGGAAATATCTATCTTGTGCCATTGTGTTGAAAGTGTTTCATTTGTACAGGTCACAGCCAAGAGTTTCCCTTAAGTCTCAGAGATGCTGGACTTGGACTTTTCAGCAATGCTGAAATTTTTAAGATTTTGACAACTCTTAGAGATAAACTAAGTGCCTTTTGTGTAAAGCAATGTACGTGAGTCTGGGGGGCCATGGGTAGAATGTTATGGTTTGGGTCTGGATGTCCACCAAAAGCCTCATGTGGTCATTAATGGGGCTTATTCAGTGGTGGCTGAATCTAGAATGTGTTATTGATTCATAGTGCAATACTAGGATTAAAGGTACAAATGCTATCCTCCCTAAGTAGATTGGATAAGTTATAAGGGATAGAAAGAGCTATGATTGCCTCTTACTTGTTTTGCTGCCTTATACCTACCATGAACTGTTTCTCCTTTGCTATGGCTATCTGCCATCCACCCTGCCTTGGAGCCAACCAAGTTCAGACTAAAACCTCTACAACTTTGGGTGTCAGGTATTTTGTTCCAGCAACAAGAAAAGTAGTTAAGACAGTTTGAAATTTATCCAGAATACTTTGAGGCAAAAATCTATGAATAAGCTCAAGGGCTGCATTCCTACCATTATTAGACCATATTCATACTATTAGACCATGTTTGCTAATTACTTATGGCTTCCAGTGAGCAGTTACTAGCCATGGTTTATATGTTCCAGCAGTTCTGATGGACATTCAACAAATCCAACACTTGCAATTTCTACTTCCTGGGGCATATTAAATGCAACTGGTATTCTTTGTAAAGTCTCCAGGTATAGTATCTTCAGCAGGGAGAGAGGCAAGCAAAGGGCGAAGCTTGTACCATGGCCTTCAGAACCTCAGTGATTCTCCCTCTATGAAAAATTGCAAGAAGAGCTTCATGGACAGATGCTCCTGAGCAGGGATGGCCAAAGATTTTTACTCATCAGGCTATCCTCTGCCAGCTCCAGGAGTCTGGGTAGGTCCTGGATGCTCATCTCAATCAGTCTGCAAGACAACAGATCTATACCTGGACATGGTTGGCAAAGACATCTTAATCAGCTTGACTAGGTAGTGACTCCTGGCTCCAGAGTTCTGCTCCAGAGTATATTTTTAATTTTTTTAAATAATTTTAAAAGGTTTATAAGGACACAAAATATATGAAGAAAAGAATTAATTTTGGCAATACCAAGCCCAGGGCATCCCACATGCCAGGCAAGCACCACTGAAGTATATCCACAGTATATCCCAAAATTTAACCTGTGGCACCTATTTTGAGTCCTTACTTTTAACCTCAGTCCTCCCCACTGTCACTGGCAACCAAGCTAACAAAAATTAGCAGACTGATGTGTATCTTTCTGCACCCTTTCTGTTGATATTTAAAGCTTATGCTAATTTGAGAGTTTGTCTTTATATTAATGTCATTATAGAATACAGCTTACTTCTGCAAGCTGGTTTCTGTTCTTAATAGTACAAGTGCAATCTTTCAGATCTGACTCATTCTGTTTCATCACCACACAATATCCAGGCCATTATTTTTTCTTAACTTGTTCATACCAACCTTTGCCTTTGTCCAACAATATAGGTAGAGTGTGCATTGTTGTTTTGGTTTGGTTTGGTTAACAGGTTATCTCTTTAAAAGAAAATTTGCACAAAATAGTAGCCTTTCTCTGAAAAATGTGTACAAATTCAGCCAAAAATAATGCAGGTTAAATTTAAAGGTACAAACTTTCAAGGAGCACCAGACCTATTACCTGAAAAAAAGTTGAATAAACAGTGAAAGAAATCAAACTACCTTGAGGCGATTAAATATTTTTAATTTAGAATAAGTAGTTTATGCTTCATATTAACCTGTGGTACCTCTTACTGTATCTGAAAACAAGGAATTAAACAGGCATGGCAGCACTCTTCTGTAACCCCAAACACAGTACTCAGAAGGTTAAGACAGGAGGATTGCAATTTCAAGGCCAATCTGGGCAGTTTGAGACCATGTCACAAAATAAATAACAAGGGCTGGTGATGTAGCTCAGTGACAGAGCATTTCTATGTTTGATCTCCTGTACCACAAAAAGAGAGCAAGAGAGAAACATAGGAATTAATGAGGAAAATAAAGGTAAAATGCTTGAGATGAGTTACTTCTATATATTCCTTAAAAATAATTCTTTTGAATATTGATAGCCTAAACTCCAGTTTTTCTATTTCTTACAAAGGTTTAAAAATTCTTAGTGCCATGGCTATGTACTCACTACCCACTACCTCCTATGGTTTACTGTAAGGAAAATAGGCATAGTAAACTATCACTATGTGACTGCAAACTCTTTTTATATGCATAACATATTGATCAATAGACAATGTCAATGATCACGATGACTCTGAAACAAAGTCTCATGCATTCATAGAACTGTAATGATCTCAGCAACTGCTTTTCATTATGATCCATCATGATGCTTTGAGGGAAGGTGAGAAAGCCTGCTGAGGATGGCCAGTCAATACAGCACAGGGTCTGACTTACAAGAGCACTTTCTAAATTTGTCTTTAATGAATAGTCAGTGGAATGAAATCTGGAGAAGGGAACATTTTCTGATTCATATTTTGCAAAATGTATGCAAGTACAGGCAATAGTAAGTGGATCCATTAGACACAAAGTCAGCACTAAATAACGTTTAAGTCATATAATAAAGGAGTTTTTAGTTCTTTTTTGAGTGTATTAAGGAGAGCATCTCAACTTTGTACTCCCATCTTTTAATGCCCTTTGTTAAAAAGAAGAGAATTTAACCATAGAACTTCCAAAATAATATTTGGCAAGAATTTTATAATTATTTTAATAATATTACTTTGTAAAAGAACTTCTGTGTGTGACAAGTGGCACTGATTTTTGTTTATAATGCATTGTTTTAAAATATTCAAATAAAAAGACAGTTTGAAGTACTAATTATAATAAAGGTGGTATATGAATGTACCAATAATCACAAAGATAGAAGATTAACTTCAGTCACTCTAGTATGAGACTGAATAATTTTTAACTAGAGGGTAGAGGACAATGCCAGAAATGACATTCTTTGAAGTGCATATTATGACTGCTACCTAGAAGTGTAGTCCACAGATTAGCAGTACTAACATCACCGGGAGCATTTCACAAATGTAGATTCATGTCTCCTCTCTCTCTGGGGATCATGTCCAGGAATTTTTTTCAACAGATTTTTCAGGCAATTTTTATCCAGTCTAAAGTTCAAGACCCTTGTTTTAAGAAAGACGATGGAACTGTGTACAAAATAGTTTCTCATTTTCATACATCTGTTTTCCTGATGTCTGATTGCCACACTTGTCTTTAGAATGTACAGTCTCTGAGCTGAGATTTGATTGGAAAGTTTTACTTCTGCATTCAATGTGAATTCCCAAAGCAATTTTAGTCATGTTTTGCATTTCCAAAAGATCACTGCAATGTGATAATCAGACCACATTAGACTCTTCAGTTCAATTCTTCAAGGAAGATCTTCAGAAGGGACAATTATGAATTATGATAGTGAAAGAACCAAGTTGATGCAAGAAAAACTGCACAAGAAGCAGGACCAAACTGGGATGGAAATTACACTGAAGAAATTCGCATAACTAGAAGAGTGAGGTATGCAGTGGAAGCCCATTTTTATTTTTCTCCATCATCAATCCTCTGCCCACCCTAAACATCTTCCATTAAATATTCAGTTTCCTAACATGGAGAAAATATGGTCAATTGGGAAAGAAAGAAAATTCATAGTTTTACACTGAGCCATACTCACAAACATCTCATTTTCAGAAATGTGTTTATCTTCTAAAAATCACACCTCCCAATGGCACAGTGGCATATATTGTTTGCACTCAGGAGACTGTGAGAGAGGATCATGAGTTCAAGGTATCCTAAGCTATAGAGCAAATAAGTGAATGACACTTTCCCAATTTCCAAAGGCCTAGCTCCCAAACTACCTTTTTCTCCCTCCATTGAATCATCTCTTTCAATCTTAAACATCTGTACTTACCTGAAAAGCAAAATTCCTTTACTTGACTTGTCTATTCCTATTAATTTGTTCCCTGGAAAATTATTTTATATTGTCTCTAACTGTATATACTTTCCTGAATTAATTTTAAAAATCTATTTCCCTGTAGTATATTCATATTAGGCCTGTTCCAAACCATGAGAAGGAAGGTAGAGTAAATCTAATCCCTCCTCCATATGAGAGCCCTTTACATATTTTAGACAACGCTTATGTTTCTGATGTTTTGATTGATTTGCTTTAGAATGATTCCTGTTTCCTTCATGTGTCTGCCTTGGGATCTGTGTCTGGTCCCTGGCACATTCCCTTTGTCCTGTTTTGTTCTGCTTCCTGGCCACCATGAATAAGCAACTTTGCTCTGCTCTACCCTTCTGTCATGATGTTTCTGCCTTGGAGCCAGGTGACCAAATACTGAATCCTCCAAACCATGAGCCAAATTAAGCCTCTCTTTCTTAAAGTTTTGGGTGTCAGGTATTGTGTCCCACCAGTAGGAAAGCTAACAAATAAATAAAATCCATACCAGAAAAGTGGAGTCATTGCTGTTACTATAACTGACCATGTTGCTTTGAATTCTTTGGTTCTGGTTTGCGGAAATAGTTTGGAAATATTTGGAGATATTAGCAAGAGAAGCCTTAAAATGTCATAAATAGAACCTGATGGTTGATTCTGGTGGCAGGTCAGAGAACCAGGATACAGATAGGAATACGGGCAGTTAAGGCCAAGCTCAGGGGGTGTCTGTTGGGAATGAGGAGTCCATTGGTGGACAACCCATTTGGGACCCCTCTTGCCTTTCAGGAGCCGTTCCTATTTCTCATTCCTTTTCTCCAGTAAACTTTTCTGCTCTTAAAAAAATTTTAAAAAGGGTTTCATTGGTTGTTGGTCTAGAAGCCAAGTGTGTTATACTCTGGTGAAAACTTGTATGTTTTGCCATGTCTTAAAACTTAGAAGACCAATAATAATAAAAACTATAGACTAATTAATATAGCATAGAAAATTTCAAAACCAACCAATATTCAGGGTGTGCCATCGATACTGCTGACTATTTTTACCTCATAGAGAGAATCAAAGGCAAAAAGTAGGCAGAAAATAATCAAAAAATTTAAATTTGGGCCCAAAGGAACCATGTGTATGGTTGGAACCAAAAGAGGTTATGAATTCCAGATAGTCATGAATTCAGCCTGAATTATATGTATATACCTTCACAAGAATACAGGTGTAAAATTTGTGTTAATGTTTTTATGGAGAAATGAACCTACAAAGTTGTGATGGATGATTGTGTCAGTTTGAAAAGTTTAATTAAGAGACGCTTAACTATATCCTCTCAGCAATTCCACACCCTAGGGTGTGGAAGACCCAGTCTAGAGTGGCCCATCACCTGGATGGTGTAAAAGAGAAATGAGGAAAGATGAATCTGCCTGTTTCTTTGGAGGAGCTGCAGTCTTCATCTCTACCTTGGACGTCAACTCCTGGCTTCCAGCACAGACTCTTGGGTTTCTGGCACAGATCCTTCACTTTTCTGGAATAGACTCTTCAGCCTTCCATAGTAGACTGATTGGCCTCCTGATATGGACTCCCACAGGACACTGCAGTGAGCTCCAGACCTTGTACTGGAGCCAATCTTGTAAATTCTGATACATTTGTATATCTTATGTTATATCTGTTTCTCTAGTAAAACACTGACTGATACAAAAGGCATTCATGTCTAGAACCCATATAGATCACACTGAAGCCCTGATTGTGTAGCAGCCTCCCTGGTATGGTTTAGGGAGTTTGCTTGAGTTTGAGAGATGGTACCAGCTGAAGCACAGAGTCCCAGAATTGCCAGAATAGGGGCAGGGACAAGAAGACTGAACAGAGGCAAAGTGGGATTGCCCACCTTAGGAAAACCCAGCACTGAACAATACCAGCACACATGGGAAATAACACAGGAGGGACAATGAGTTCTTCGAACCAAGGTGCAGTCTTCAGAGGATCCATGTTCTCCTATTCCACCTTTCAGGGTGGGCACAAGCCCCAGGACCCTGCAAAAAGTCAGATTCCAGACTTCCCACCATAGAAAAAACATTTTCAAATAGTGAGGAGGACAAGGGAAAGGGTGGGGAAACAGAAAGAAGGGAAAAGGGATTTTTAAAAAAAGGATTGGAATGAAAAATGGAAACAAAACTTCTGTAAATGGAGAGGGGAAGAATAGTTGAAGGGAGGGAGGGGAATGGAAAAAAAGAAGAATCAAGATATATTATGTATAGGTACAAATTCCCTATGATGAATATGAGCACTATGTACACCAAATATGTATTTAAAAAAAGACTGCCCACCAACCCGATTAGACAACAGCCAGAATCAGCTTTCATTTAGAAACATAAGTAACTATATTTTGTTCATGAGTGTTTTAGGTAAAATTCTTGCTTGATAAACACACTTACTAAGAATTGTCCTTTTATAGAAAGAAATGTTTTGTCTTTTATTTGTAAGAGACAGTTTTAGGAGTACTCTGATCTAAATTGTGTATCATACGATTGCTCAAGCTGGAGTCCTTTCCCTACTTTTCTTACTCGCCGTTGTTAAGGACCAGCTTGATTTCAGTCAGCTCCCTAAGCTACAGTCCTTTACCATTTTTCTAAATTTCCAATTAAAGTTTTATCCAAAATATTAATACTTAACAGTAAAAATTTTCTTTGAACTTTCTGTGAATTTACTGTTGATGTTGGAGAAATGTTATTAAAAACCCAATCTTTCACCAATTCAGAAATCCTTTCCATAGAAGAGATAAGAGAGGAAAAACAAAGAAATGATAAAAAAAAGTTTATTGAATGAAAATTAAATTAAAATGTGATGTCCACTGCTAAAATAGTACAAAGACAAAAAGAAATTTTGCCTCTTTATAACAACCAAGTAGATTGAACTCATTACATGCATGTTTTAAGCATAAATAATAACTAGTGCTTGAGTAAAAGGACCTGAGACCAAGCCGTTTTGCACAGTTCAGCATAACTGTACCAGGCAACTGGAGTTATCATCTGTATTAGCTAATTATCCAAAGAAAAATAAAATTTTGCATATTTATAACAGAAATTAGGAGTGTAATTGGAAGCCAGAGCCTGCTAAAGTTATATTCTTACCCTCAACAGAAACTGAGGACTATATTTATATGACTGTCAGGTTTGGAGAAAGACATTTCTGCTTAATGAAGTGGACCAGTAAGCTACAAAAAGATTTATATATTTTTCCAAAAGATGACAAAATAGTTAAAACTAAAAGTTTTCTAAAGTAAATACTATGGATGGGGGGAAAAAAAGAGGAAAGTATTTTCAACAGGAAGAATTAAGCCTCTTATTTTTAGTTTGTATTTGACCATATTTTTAGTCTGTATTTGACTTTATTACACAAAACTAAGTATTTTTGGAAATCTGGAAACTGGCTGCTTGCTTTTTTTTTCCTTTGAAGTAATGTCATTTTAAAGAGGACTTTATTTTCAAGGAAATCATCTTTTTATGGTTAAGTGAAACAATTATGTAGTAAAAAAATTTTTTAAACTATGGGCTATGGAGAGAGCTAGAAATTAAATAAATATGTAGTGATGAAAGAGTTTGTATGAGAGGTGAAAAGAATTTGAAAGGCATAGTAGGTAGCACCTCTCTTGAATGGTGATGCTTACAGTAAACTACTACTACAGAGAAGATTGGACATCCTTGCTGAGGGGTGGGGACAGAACTTGCCAGGCAAAAGAAGACTATGGGACAATGAGGCTGGAAGGGAGTTGAGGAGGTAGGTGTGAGATGTAGGAGAGAGAAATATAGCCCAGGTCCAGAAATACACTTAGGCTCTGGTGAGGAGTTTAACTTTATTCTAAGCAAGATGGAAAACACAGAAATTTCCGTGAAAAGAGGATTGTCCAAGAGAGTGGAACAAGAGTTGGACTGTGAGATTCCATCTAGAAGGCTTTAAAGTGGAGTGGGCTGGTTTAGACACATAGACTCAATGTATCAAGTTACAACTCAGAATTAGAATCAACAGAATTTGATAATGAATTATAAATGAAAGAGGGGATGGGCTGGGGGGACCTGAGTAATTTTGCAAATAGGAAATAGAGTAGAAAGTTTTGTTTCTACTTTATTTAAATTTTGGGACATGAAATGAAAAAATCTGTTCTGGGTATTATACACTTGGTAAGCTTTTGTAGACACCAATTAAAGATGTTAAGTAGAGAGTTGTTTGAAGATTATAGAAAGCCACCATATCAGAGATTTGAATTTAAGAGACATTAGCAAAAACATGTATTTTAAAATCAGAATTTCTTAATAACATAGAAGGTAACCACTTTTGAATACTTATTCTGTATAAGACTTATGCAGATGAGCATTTGCAAATATTTTCTAGTATAATTCTGAGAACAACACTATAAGGGTGTCGCTATTATCCTTGCCCTACAGCATACTGAGGTTTGAGTGATTTTTGTCCAAGGTGAACTAGTTGGTAACTCACAGAGACTAGGAAAAGCATTGCTGACCCCCACAGTGATTCCACCGTAATCTTCTTAACCCACACATCCTTCCTGTTACTAAATATATTCTTCTTCCTTCCATTGCTGAATCCCTGTAATGAAACTCAACATTTTTTTACACTAAAAGAAGCATCGTTATCCCAGTCAAGAGGGTGAGAAAGGACCTGACTGAGCAAGACAGAGATAAATCAGTCAGGGGTCATATTAATTTGTCTTTATTAGGCTCCTTGTGCAGAATTTTTTGTGATTGACACTATATTACCTGTAAAGAAGAATCACAAAGTAGACCTCTATTCTCAAAGTGTCTACATTCTAACTGTAGGAAAATATATACATATTGAAGAACTAAAGTGATAGGTATAGAGATATATAGTTACATAGAAAAATGCTTGCCAAAGAGTGTTGGAGACAAACTAGTCGGTCAATAGACAATATTCACTGAATTCCCTCTGTACCAGGTATTATTCATGGACTTGGTACACAGGTACCTAAGGAAGAAAAAGAGACACATGAGCAAATCTCTTTAGTATATTTTGTGGTTTGGCTTGATTTGGTTTGGTTTGGTTTTTAATCTCTGACAACCCACTCACTCCTAAATCTTTTACTTGCAGACCACATAGCCATGTGATCCCGACTTCAGAATTATTTTCACAGAAAGCTAAGATAGCAAAGTACACTGAGAAAGAAGAGCCAGATTGTATCTTCTTCAACTAGCATTATCATTTTTGTGCAATTCTTCAGCTATTGATCGGCATAATCTTGTTTTCACGCCTATTGCTACAAAAAGATATTTTAGAATTTCTAATGTAGAATGCGAGTGTGACCTTATTTTGAAAAGGTCTTTGTACATGTTACTACATCAAGAATATCAAGGTGAAGCTAACCTGCATTTACTGGGTGGGCTCTAACTCCAATGGCAAGTGTTATTATCGAAGACAAGAGGAGACACAACAAAGGTGAAGGTCATGTGAAGACAGAAGCAAAGACTACAAAGATGGAAACACAAGCTGAGCAGTGTCTGGAGCCACCAGAAGGTAGGAGGGACAAAGATTCCTCTTAAGTACAGTCTTGCAGTTATCTTCATTTTGGACTTCTGCCCTCTAGAACTATAAGAAAATTAATTTCTCTTGTTTTAGGTCACCAAGTTTGTGATAATCTGGAAATGACAGTCCAGCATACTAATAAGCTATAATTTAAAAATACACTTTATGAGCCAGGCATGGTGGCGCACGCCTTTAATCCCAGCACTCGGGAGGCTGAGGTAGGAGGAGCATTGTGAGTTCGAGGCCGGCTTGGGCTACAACGTGAGCGCAAGGCCGGCCTGAGCTACACAGTGCGACCCTGCCTCAAAAAACCAGGCCTGGGAGTTTGGCTCAGTGGCTTAAGTGCCTGCCCTGGCAGGTGAGAGGTTGTGAGTTCAATCTCCAGTACCGCAAAAAAAAAAAAAAAAAAAAAAAAATACACTTTATGTTTTAGAAAATGTAATGGTTTCCAGAAAAATTAAAAAGTTCATGCAGAGATTCTTCATACTTTGCATCTATTTTCTCTTATTAATCACCTTACATTAGTGTGGTGCATTTCTTACAATAAATGAATCAGTGTTGATACATTATCAATTAGGTTTATACTTGATTCAAATTTCATTAGTTTTTTTCTGTGTAGAAATTTTTATTTGAAATAACACAAAATATTTCATTTGCTCAAAGGAAGGCAAGAAAAGAATAGAGGAACTAAAAATAGATGGGATTAAAAAACCAGATACCAAGATTCAGGCAGAAACTTAGGTCATGGCCAGCCAGCTGGCCAAGGGGGCATGACTTGTTAATCACAGAAATCCAAGACACACAGATTTCATTAGTTTTTACCTAATGTCCTTTTGCTGCTCAAGATCTTATCCAGGACTCTAATTTACATTTAGTTGTTCTATCTCCATAGGCTTTTGAAAACTATTTAATCCTTCAATTCAACACCCAAGAATTCATTCTAAGGAAATAATAATAGGTGCGTGTAAACATTAAGCCATGGTGACGTTCACTGCGATATTGCTTAAAAATTATTAAGGAGCCAAGAGACTTTTTGTATTTGTATATTGTATCTATCCATATTGATTATAGTATAAATTAAAACTAAGAAACCAAAAGCATATTAATTTATTTTAAAAATAACAGTATGCCCATTACATGTTCATACATATTTATAAAAATAATTGTATTTTATAAAATGAAAAAATTGTTGGTAAAAACACCTTTAAAGAATTTAGCAGATCTCTTTAAATATTTTGTATAAAAGAAGGCTGGGTTTTCACATCTGCATTCAGTCTGCTGCAAGATCACGTGTCTTGTGGTCCATGGAAAATTCCATTTTCATCTATAACAGAATAAGAGTGAGAAATGTAATAATGTTTTAGAATTGTTAGGAAAATAAGTTTGAATTCATGTGCTCTTTGAAATGTCACAGGGAGTCTTTGGATAATACTTCAAGAACTACTAGTTGAAAACAACAGAAAGTTTGAAATAACATAAACGTGTCAAATGTTTAATATTTCAAAATATCACCAAATGACCCGCCAGACCATTAAATGAGATCTCACACAATTCTTATTAATAGAATCAAAATTAGATTTTTTAATTTGTTATTTTTTGTAAGTTGACAGAAGTAGTCCTCCTCCAAGAATAATTCTTTGTTTCTGCATGTATCCTCCTGCATGTTACAATGATTTTCCTTCTCACTCTCTTCCACACAGTATATTACCCATCAGTAATAGATAAACCTACTCAGAACTCTCTCATAATGAATAAAAAGTCTTTTCCTCTACCTCTCTCTCCTTTCTTTCTCCATTACAGCCAGATCTCTTATATTTCTTCCTTCTGCTTTCTAAAGTGAAGAGCCAGAATAAAAAATTATAGTCATGTGTAATATACAAAGTGAACAAACCCCCATAATTCAGTATGCAATTAGATTTCCAGAGGTTTTTTTCATTAATTATACATAGTGTTCTAGAACTTGTTTCTTAAACTTTTAAGTCCGTATATGAAATTTACATCATTATTTTAAACCACTGTTATTTCATTCTATGAAATACCAATATTTAACCTGTTTCCTATTGATAGATATATTAATTTTCCAATTTTCTGTGATTAGAAACAAATTAATAGGTATGTATATATACTTTTGGACACTTTTAAACTATTGTGGTACATGTCTAGAAACTGAATTTCTTAGGGCAATGAGTACAAACATTTTAAATGTCAGTGAATATTTTCAAACTCCCTTTTACAACCTCATTAAAACTTAAGTGATTTATGGCCAGACCTCTTGAGACAGCTGTCTATGGCAATTCTCACTTTTGATCACCTGTCTCTAGTCCTTTGGTTATTCACTCCTCGGCCATTTAATCTACCTCTCCCATGAAATTACTCTTGGCCAGAATGAGTTAAGACATCTTCCTACTTTCTTTTATTCTTCCTTTTTTCTTCCTCTTCTTGTCTTTTTGCCTTTTTGAGACAAAGTTTCACTCTGCAGTTGAGGCTAGCCTCAAACTCAGCAGCAATCCTCCTGCCTCAGCCTCCTGAGTGCTGAGATTACAGTCGTGCACCACCATGCCCAGCCCTTAGTTTCTGAATTTAGGAGAAGCTCTGCAGTCCCATTTCCATTGGATGTGGCTGACCATTCTCTTTTGGCTAAAGGTTCTCTTCCCTTTTGTGACATCACACATCCCTAATTTTCCTCCTACATTTTGATCTTCTTCTGGTCAAGTGCTTTAAATATCATTCTTACTCAAGTTTCAGTCTGGGTCTTACATTCTCCTCCACACTGTATCCCTAATCTATCTCGTCCTCCTCCACAGTCTTAATTATTATCCAGACAGCCATGGCTGCTAGTCAGCTCATTCTCCTGAACTTCAGACTCACTTGCTACAAGACTCACCCACATGACTGTTCCACAGGAAGCTCCACATTCCAATAACCTCCTCATTCCTTGCTGCAACGTACATTTAAAACTTGGTTTCCTTCTTACGTTTTTTCTTCCTCAGCTAATAATATCACCGTCTCTTCTGTCCTCACTTCCTCTTCCCTGCAGTCTCAAATCCCATTTGTACCCAGTGAATCACAAGTCCTGTTGATTCTGTCTTGAAAATATATCTTCAGTCTGAAACTTATTTCCATATCCAGTGCAAAGCCATATTTCAGATAGACAGCATCTCTTTTCAGATCGACAGTTTAAACATTCATCTGATGTTTAAAACTGACTCCACCCAAGTCATCCACATTTTGGTGGCTTCTGGTTATGCTTGGGAGGAAAGAGTCTATAAGATCCTAGTATGCTGTTATTTTTTTATCTCATGTCACAACACTTGCCCTTCTTGCTGGCTCCTCTGGGACTCATTAGCATTTTTTCCTTTCACAAATGGGAAATTTCTTGACACATGTCTTTTGGATTCTTCTCACCTTTCAAATTTCAGTTCAAATCTCATTTCCTTGGAAAGGTCTTCCCTTATCTAAAGTAGGGCTCCCAGTTACTCTTTCTTATATCATCCTATGTATTATTTTGTACCATATGTCAAAGTACAAGTTGGTTGTATTAATTATTGTCTATTGGCTTTATCCCACTACAAATGGAGGTGGAAATTATGTCTGTCTTATTCTAAGTACTTTTAGAACTTAGTATTTCTTAGTAGCTCAAAAATATTTGTTGACTGGTGCAACCACTGTGGAAATCAGTGTGGGGATTCCTCAAGAAGCTAGGATTAGAAATCCCATTCAACCCAGCTATCCCTCTTCTGGGCATTTTCCCAGAAGAATTGAAAACATCAGATCACAGTGATATTTGTGCACCCATGTTTATAGCAACCTAATCTGTAATAGCCAGATCTTGGAAACAACCTAAGTGCCCATCAATCAAGGAATGGATAAAAAAGATGTGGTATTTTATACAATGGAGTACTACTCAGCTATCAAGAAAGATTGCATTGAGACTTTTATAAATAAATGGATACAACTTGAGACCATACTTATAAGTGAGATAAATCAAACCCACATGTATAAATACTGTATTGTATCCCTAGTGTAAGAAACTGAAAAAGTATGTATGATCCAAAATCTACACTATGTAAGGGTATAAAGCTGCTCAAAGAGCAAAAGCAATTGGGAAGGGAAAAGGGGGAAAGAGGGAAGGGAAAAGGAAAAAGATATAAATCTGTATATATGTATATGTAAGGTAACTAAAATGAACATACTGCTGAATGTATTAGTTATTGAGAAAGAACAGTTAATAATCATGATTAGATCAATTTTACATGTCTATATCTGTTAATGTAAACAGCCGTGTTAATGATATGCAATATTGCAACCATTGTCAAGTTTCTATCATCCTGTTTTGTAAACCTGTGTTACTATTTTGCATTTGCTCTAGTTGTTTGTCTCTTTTGCTTTTTGTCTTTCTTATATGTGTCTTTTTTTCTCTTGAATAAAAAAAATTTTTTTTAATTTATTGACTTTTTTGCATTTTATATGAAAAGATCTTGCTAAGTTGCTATCCTCAAACTTGTGATCAACCTGGCTCAGCCTCCTGAAAAACTGAAATTCCAGCACGGACCACCATGCCTGTCAGTTTGTTGAATTTGAGTGAATGACTGCTCCCTTTCCCAATACATTTTCAGCACTGGAGCCAGAGATATTTTCCACACTGACCCCATGGATGACAGATGGATCTGTCTGCCCTTTTCACCACTCCTTGATGGTGGGACACAAAAGTCTCCATATTTTGGCTTCTGTTTTCTTTTTCTCCCTCTCTTTTCTCATAATCATTCTGTTAAATTTGATTCACTCAAGCTGTCAGTAGTTCCCATAAACCGCAGCTCTCTTTAGAGATTCAACCTACTTTGATCTCTTCTGCTTTAATAAGGCCATTTTTCACTTTCCATTTTGAAATAATCCGAACTATTTTGAAAGGTCTCACCTTTGAAATCTGCCACTGAGACATCCTTGTTCAACCCTGAGTTATGGTCTCATCCCACCGGCACAGCTTTCCTTACCTACCACTGGCTCTCTTTACCTACTTCTAAATCAAAGCCAACACATATCCGAAGGCTATGGAACCTGTGAATGTTACCTTATATACAAAAGACCTTTTTTCAGATGTGATTAGGTAAAGGATCTTGAGATGGGCAGATTATCCAGCACCTTGAGAGTGGGCTGTAAATGTAATCACAAACATCCCAAAAGAGAAAGGCTTTCCATGAGGAGAAAGAAAGAACATGATCAGTGATTTGAAGATGCTATGCTGTTACATTTTAGATGGTAGAAGCAGCCAAGAGCCAAGGAATAGAGCCCTAGAAGCTAGAAAAGACATAGAAACCAATCTCCTGTTCCAAACCTCCAGTGGGAACCAGCCTTCCAGAAACCATGACTTTAGCCTCATTTTGGGATTGTGGCCTCCAGAATGGAGAGAAAATCAATGTATGCTGTTTTGAGCCACTAAATCCATGGTAATTTGCTAAACAGCAAAAAGAAAACTAATAAGCTCATCTCATTACAGTTTTAATTCTCTTACAACTGTTTGCTATTGATCTGTATCCCCACTAAACCATAAACTCTCAGAGGACAAGAATGATGTCTTAGAGTAATTTTCAATAAACCTCGCAAAGTCCTCGCCAAAATGTGTTCAGTTGATATTTCTTGGCATTAAATTATGGCATACTTTCATAATGGAATATATATACACTATTAACATGTAATTATAGAAAAAACACATGTCATTAAAAGTAAGTAAAATATATCTAGGGAAAATTATGACTTTTCAAAAAATATAACCTCTAATTCATAAATTATGTGTGTACCATGTGTATAATACATCAAAAGTTTTCAGTAACCATGACCTCTAGATATTGGCTACTGCCGTTTCTTATCTTTACTCTTCTCCTTCTTCTATTCTTCTCCACCTTCTTTTCTTTTTGTCAGTAATGAGATTGAGCATAGGACCTTTGCACTGAGTTACATCCTCTGATCTTTTTTATATTTTAGTTTTGAATCAGGGTCTCACTAAATTGTTGGTTTGCCCAGGCTGGGCTCAAAAGTGTCATCCTCCTGCCTCAGTCTCCCAGAGTGTTGAGATTATAGATGTGTGTCACCATGCCCAACAATGATCACTTTTACATGGTAAGCTATCTGTATTGAATTTATTTCTATAATGAAGAAACATTTGTTTTGTAACAGAAAGAATATGATGCTTTATACACTATGCTTTCTAACATTTGAGATAATTTTGAGTCAGTATCATGGTGCTGATCTTAATAAGGTAAATTCTTTCACAGATAATGAAAGTAAGAATAAATTGTATGCTCAAACCCAAAATGGTATTATTAATCAAATGGTAGTGCTAATTAAATTGTCTTCATGGTTATCAAATATTTTAAGGTACTTTTACAAATTCCTTAGTTTCATAATCAAGAAATGAGCATATATTTCCAATACAAGCACAGAATGATAAAAAGTTCACCTGTTGGAATATTCTGAACAAAATGTACAAAATGTCTGTACTGAAAAATTGTATTAAATGATACAGGATTTTGATATAAAGTGAGGGTACCATTGTCATTTATTAACAGATATTGATTGAGTACCTCCTATTTATTACTAGGTCCTGTGGTTCAATGCTAATAAGGAGAGAGGACATTTATCCTTTATAGTGACACAAACAATCAACATATGACAATAAATAGATTGTTATTAGAGCTTTTATGTCCAAATGGGGAGTAGCATTAGTGACTAATGGGGATGTTTACGTTAAATAGAGTAATTGAGGAAGACCTCCCTAAGGGGTGTCATTGAAATTAATGCTAAATTAGAAGAAAGAGCTAGTCTTCCTGGGATATTACCAGTCAGTTAATCTGAGATCAAGAAATGCAAAGTCTTAAGTGTAAAAAGTATTTTCATTTTTCTTAGAAATAAAAATGAGGTCAGTGTAACTGTAAGGGGAGATAAGCAAGAGCAAGATCATACAAGCTTTACAAGGAAGAAATTTGCATATAATCCCAAGTGCAAAGGGAACTACATGCAGGGTTTTTAGAGAAATCATGCTATGATTATTTTAATTTTTAAATATCACAACGGCTTCTATGTGCAAATATGAAGTGAAGGAGGGAAGATCTGTTAGGAGGCTGTCACAATAGCACAGGTAGGAAACTGTGTTTATTTGGAGGGTCTCAGCAGTAGAAATACATGGAAGTGGTGGAGTCTGGTGTATTTTGGAGACACAGCAAGATTTATCCATTCATGGGCTATGAAAATATGGGAATGAGGAAGGAAAGAGGAGTGAAGACATAATCCAAGATTTTAGCTTTAAAATGTGATTGAATTAGATTATAATTCTCTAAAATAGAATTAGCTGGGAACAGTCAGGTTTGGAGTGAAAATCAAGAGTCCAACTTGGAGTACATTAAGTTAGAAATTGTGAGAAGTCCAAAAATGTAGAGCACAAATCTGTGATCAGGGAAATCCAAACCAGACAAATAAATTTGGGATTCAATATTTAGATGAAATATAGATATTATTTAATATCATGAAAATAGATGAAATCACCAGAAATGAGAAAAGAGAAGACTGGATAAATAAAATTTACTAAAATACATACAGTAAATGGTAATGACTATCCAAAGCTAATATGGAAAAATCAGCAAATTATTCCTTATTATCAGGTTATATTTTTGATATATTCAAAATCATTAAAAATATTTACATTTTACTTATGATTATAGAACCATATCAGTTAATTTTGAAAGCAAAATGATATTTTCAATAATGTACTCTTGAAAGGGAAAAAAACTAAAAAGGAGATATTGATTTCCAGTGAGAAAAAAGAGATGAATTTTGAAGAGCTTGGGGTTTTTCTGTGGGGAGTTAGTTTTTGAGATTTTTTCCACTTCTCTTTTGAATACTTTGCACGGTCATCGGTTATAGATAATCACAAAATACACTTTTACTAAGTCAATTTAGCAATCAGGAAATAGAAGATCAGTTAGACACAATAAATCCTGATTAGAAATGATCAATTCTTATTATTTCTAATCTTTTCAGATGAACTCTTTAGGAATTACCATTCCTTTCCAGCAAGAAAAAAAAATTCCTCTTTGCTGCTATCATATCCTTCATCTTGTGCCTAAATAACATAAGCAGTCTTAAACAAATAGCACTAATGCACTTTGGATTAAAATGTCCCTCTTATGGGTTAAATCTAGAATATCCCCCAACATTCTCACAGTTTCAGAGGCAGGACTTTGGAAGGTGAGTGGATTGTAAGCATGCTGCACTCATCAGAGTATGCATCAACTAATAAGGTTGGCATCTGAGTGTGCTGCTAGGAGGTGGGGCCAGGTTAGAGGTAGATCTCTGCGTTGTGATCTGGACAGGTATATCTTCCTCCCTGCCTCTTCCCTTTGCTGTCTGCTTTCTGACCACCACGATGTGAGCAGTCTTTCTTCTATCAAGCCCCTCTGTCATCCTGCTTCTGATGTGAAGCCAACAAACTATGGATTGCAAGCCCTAAAAAGTGTGAGCCCGAATAAACCTCTCCATTTTAAATTGTGTTGTATATTTTGTCCCACTGATGAGAAAGTGACTAAGACAGATTTTGATACCAGGCGTGGAGTCTCATTGTTGTGACTATACTTTACCTTTGAAACTAATTTGTGGGAGAAATTTAGAAAAATTTGGAGAAGACCTAGAATACTATAAGTCAACCTGGATGGGAGATTCTAGTCAGAGCTCAAAAAACCAAAATGCTGATAGAAATGTAGACAGTAAATTCTAGGTTCAGGAGGTTTCATGGGAATGAGAACTCCATTGACAGTTGGGCTAAAGGCCATGTGTGTTATGCTCTGGGAGAAAATTTGTCTATATTTTGCTTATGTCCTGAGACTGCAGGAGACTGAGAATAAGGACAGTGGGCTAATTAATCTGATGGAGGAAATTTCAAGACAGCCCAATGTTTAGGGTGTGGCATAGGCAGTGCTCAATGATTTAAGCCAGATTTATAGTGAAAATCAGTAGTAAATATTACAGCCAAAAAAAGATAATATAAATTTTGCAGTTTCAAACTGCCTGCAAAGCTGAATTCCAAGACAGCAAAGTTGTTAAAAAGATTAGTATTTTTTTAAAAGACAAGTGCTTTGCATCAGAACAATAGAAAATGTGGCTTGAGGGAAGTCTCAGAAAATATAAGATTCTGCTCATTACAAGGCAGGAAACTCATGGGGAAAAAACTCTAAAGTTTTCAATTATGTAGAGAGTTCCTGGGTCCCTACACTGCTCCAGAAGTGCTGTCAAGGGAATTTATCCTCCAGGATTCTATTCACAGTGTTTGCCATCAAGGCACTCAGTGGCCTCTGCAGTCATAATCCAAAGGGACCTGGATACTATTCCAGTTGGCATCAAACCTTGGAATCAACCACCTGGTACTGGTTTTTCAGGCATGCAGAATAGAGGAGTTATGGAATCAGGGAGTTTCCAATTAGATTTCAAAGGAAAGCCTGGAAAGCTAGGCAGTATGTCCCTAAGAGAGAACTGCATGAATTTATGAAAGTAAAGCCAAAAGTGTAGTGAAAACCCTAGGAATTTTGAGAAGTCAGGACTTTGGGTATCTGCTCAGGAAAGCTACAATCAGCGAGCAGAGTCAATTCAAAGGAGAGGCTGAGCCACCCAACTCTTCTGTATTTATATCTCACCACAACTTGCGGACACATATCTGTAGGATTTAATGTTTGCCCTGTGGAATATTGGTCTTGCTTTGGTCTCATTCCTTTCCCTCCCTCTCTTTCTCCCTTTTGTAATATGAATTTTTATTTTGTACCACTGTATGTTGACAATGTTTAACTTTTGTTTTGATTTTTCAGGGTTTCACAGCTAAGCATTTGCCTTGCATCCCAAAACAAACTTTGAACTTGAACTTTTCACCAATGTTGGAACTATTAAAATTTTGGCAACTATTAGAGATAGACTAAATGCATTTTGTGTAGAGACAGACATGAGTCTTTTTGGAGGCAACGTTGAAATGTTATGGCTTAGATCAAGAATGTCCCCCAGACTTCCCATCAGCTCAGAGGCAGGGATTTTGGAAGGTGATTGGATCATGGGGTGCTATATTCCTCAATGGATACATCCACAAGTGAGTTCCATAGCTGAGTGTGCTATTAGGAGGTTGGACCTTGTTAGAAGTGGGTCACTGGGACATGATCTGGAAGAGTATCTCCCTCCCCAGCTCCTTCTTCCTCTCTCTTCTTTCTGACCATCATTATGTAAGCAGCCTTTCTGCTGCCATGCTCTTCTGTCATCCTGTTTCTGACTTGGAGCCATCAAATTTATAGATTTTAACCTCTATAAATCATGATCCCAAATAAATCTCTCCTCCTTAAATTGTAGGCGTTGGGTATTTTTTGACAGAAAAGACAGTCCTTGAAAGACTTAAGACAATCTTTGAGCAATAAAAACCGTACTTAGCAACCTTCGAAGCAGTGGGCTTCTAAAAGCCAAGCCAATAAGACTATTACCAAGCTGAAGTTTCAGAAAGAAAACAGAAAGGTCAGTGTGACTATTGATTCCCCTTCTTCACACTGGTAAATTTCTTTACTAAGCAAAATTATTTTACACATGGAAAATCATGTCTCCTTTTCTTTGTTCATTTCCTGTCCCAAACTACAACCGCACTCTCACACATTCTTCTTAAATATAGATGTAATGTTGTCTCTATCCTGTTGTAGGAAAACAATACTGAGCAGTGTTCTGGACTTTTCAACCAAGTCATGAACAGAAATTGTTGCTCTCTCAGATCATACCTGAGAAGACAACTCTACTTCAGCTGATCATAGAACCCTGCTGTAGACATAAAACTGCTGTCTGACTGTGCTCATGGCAAATTAGAAAGGGTAGGGAGAGCAGGACTGGGTTTTCCCCAAGAGAAGGAACTTTGACTGGTTTTAATCAGCTACCAACCACAGTAACAGAACACTTAGCTGTTTTTTTCCTTTTTGGAATTTCTAACAACTTTTCTTTAAAAACCAAGCAGCATATCTAATGTATTTGTATTTAAAACTTTTTTATCTTTCAAGTGAATAGTTCTTTAATGACTTATGATCAGGTTAGAAAATAAAGATGTCACTTAAAAGGCTAGATGTTCTGGTTGATCAAACAGATACAAATAACGGCACAGTTGTGCATACTTATAACCTCAGTTATGTGGAAGGCTGAGGCAGGAGAAGGGCAAGTTCGAGGTCAGCCTTAGCAATTTGTTGATACATTGTCTCAAAAGAAACACTTTGTTTCCAAAGGCTGGGGATGTAGTTTAGTGGCACAGTATTTGCCTGTGGTGAATAAGGCCCTAGGTTCTATCTCCAATATAGGAAAAATGATTTTTAAAAAGCATACTTGATCTAATATGGATTTATTTTCCTACACTTTAGTAGTCAGAAATAATATGCCATTTTGTAGAAGTTGTATATCTATGTCATTTATTAAGACAAAACTGAGTAATCACATGCTCTTAATTTTCACAGGGGAAGAGCTGTGCTTTGCCTAGGTTATCAAACCTTAAATTTTGTCTTAATAAAATTGAACCAGAACTGTTATCACTTTCTGTACCATGAATATACCATCTCTATAACTGTTGAAAGTTTCTTCCAAAGCTGAAATTTGCTTCCATTAATTTTCCAGTGCATTTGCTAGGGTGATTTCTATGGCATGTCTTGTCTGGGTGAAAGTGCTTTGTAGCCCATTAAATTTTTCAGGGACTCTGAGAAAAAAAAGAGTTATGTGCAATGGAAGTCATTGGATAAATTTAAGGAAAGAAGTGATACAACTGTGTGATTTATGTTGCAAGATCACTAAGGCTACTACGTAGAGGATGGCAAGTGAGGGGCATAAAGCAGAGACCAAGGATGTTCTAGGACTTTGCATATGTCCACTGTCTACACCACTCATACTTTCTCGTGCGTGTACTTAGCTCTCCTAATCATCCTTCCAATTATTCCTTAATCATGAATTCTAGCAAGCCTTCCTGCGCCTACATTTTGGAATTGTCCTTTTTTGTGTTCCCATAAAACTGGATATTGCTTCTACCACTCTATTGTACGTATACATTTGTTTCTCTTGAATTTCCTCTAAACTGCAAGCCCTAAGTGTCTCCTCCTCATTGTTATAATCTAGAGCACAAAGCAGTCCCAGCATGTAGCAGGCACTCAAAATATTCTGAATGAATTCAGTGATGGGCAGGTGCTCGCATATGTGTGGGAATCTTCAGGGTTATAGTAAGAATTGATGCCTTTTCCAAGGAAAATTTACTGAAGGAGCCTGGAATCCCTGGTTGAAGTCTGACTTTTGTGACTGGTATTAATTTTCTTTTGCCACTGTAACCAATGATCAACATTTAGCAGATGAAAACAGCACGCTTTTGTTATCTCACATTTCTGTAGCTCAGAAATGCAATCTAACAGACTAAATTCTAAGTGTGGCAAAGGCTCTCTGGGGGACTCTGATTTTTTGCTTATGGGGGTTACTGCCAGAATTCAGTTCCTTGCATTCATAAGACTGAAGTCCCCTTTTCATGCTGTTAGCAGCTTAAGATTGCTCAAAACTTCTAAAGGCTGCTCTCTCTGGTTCCATACCTCCAGGTTCAAAGCCAGCAAGAACAGATAAATTCCTCTCACACTTTCCACTTCTACTGCCTTCTTTACATAATCCAGGGCAATCTTCTAATTTAAAGTCAGTTTGCTTAACAACTATAATTCCATCTGCAATCTTAATTTCTGTTAATTTAACATCTTCACCATGATGTGACATATTCAAAAGCATTGCAATATAATTATCATAGGTGCCAAAATCCTGCCCATCTCACTGGTAATGCCTCAGAATTTCTTCTTGCATCATCTAAGTAAAGAAAAGGAAATAATTATCTGTAAGTGGAGCTTAATGAATCTTGTTAGTTATAAACATGCTTGCAGAAAAAGTAAATATAATTTACTGTTTTCAAAACAATGTTCACACTGGTTGCTTTTATTTGAGGGTGATATTTTCATGTCTAAAAAAAGAGGGAAATACAGTGATTGTATGGTAGCACTATGAGTTCATACTTATAAGATATCCTACTATCATTTAGATAATTGCCCCTGAAAGGTCCAAGGGTTAAAGTTGTGGCTGAAAGCTTGTGGCAGTATTGAGAGGTAATAGAACCTATCAGAGGTGGGACCTAGTTGGAAGAAGGTCACTGAACTCATGCTTTTGAGGAGATAATGGGACTCCAATGTTCCCACTTTGTTTCCCAACCACCATGACATGAGCAACTTACTTCACTATACCATGTGATACTACCTCCCCACAAGCCCAAAGCAGTGGGGCCAGTTGATCATGATTGAAATGTTCAAAACTGTGAGCTAACACAAACCTTAACTCTTTTTAAGTTGGTTATCTTAGGTATTTTGTGACAGCGAAAGAAAGCTGATTAACACACATAGTAAATAAAGCTCTTACTGTTACCCTAACTTTAGGTCAATAAGAAATTATCACTATTATTATAGTTATCAGATAGAGACCAGACTATTCATACCAGAAAATATCAGGAGGGTGATTCTGATTCCCTATGGCAAGTTAGAATAATCCACCAAAACTAGGCAGAAGATTTCCCAGGTAATCTAATTTATTTATAGCCAAGGTAGTCAACAGATTTCACAGATAGAGATTTCTCAATCATGTTTGCTTACTCTGCCTGTGAACTGGGTGGTTTGTAAGGGCATTCAGTTAACTTATCCAAAGTATGGCCCAAAAACTAAAGCTGTGTCAACTATAAATTCATCTGAGGATGTTGGCTAATAAGAACTACTTTAGAGATTAATTGTGTCAACAATATCCTCATCTTATAAGACAGTTTCATACCTTTTCTTTTTTACACTTTTATTTCCACTTTTGGAAAATCCCAGATTAAGTAATTGGATATTCCAAGGACTGATCCCAACTTGCTGAGTTTTTAAGTTTTGCTTTGTTTTTGCAGTGCTAGAAATTTAACCCAAGGACTGCTGAGCTATATCCCTGACCCTTTTAATTTCATTTAGAGACAGGGTCCCACCAAGTTGCCCAGCTGGTCTCAGCCTTCCAAGTAGCTTTGATTATGGGTACATACTTCTTAACTTTCCAGTTTTATAAATAAGATAGCCTAGACTCTGTAAAATCAAAGAAAAAGAAGGGAAAAAACTATTTTGAGGTCTATTATGCCAGCATATGTGACCTAATGCATCTTTATAAATGTAGCTTTAGATACTTCAGAAAAAGAGAACCCAGAGAGATGTCTATAAACATATACAATGTAAATATTAATTTATTTTCTTTTAGGTTTTAACTGGACAGTGTTACAGTTATTGGTGCTTCTTTGTGTAAATCATAGAGATCATCATCACAGGACAAATTTGATATGAGTACAGTTTATCAATTTCATAATAGTACAGTCCATTTTATTTCATTTCAATCTGTGTATCCTTAAATCTGTGATAAAAGTAAACTTCAGGTTCTCAGTAATGATTCTTTTACCATTAATTATTTTCTTTTCTTATCTCCCTCCCTCAGACACTTGGTAATAAGGTTCTTGGCTATTTTCAGCTGCTAATTCCTATTACAGTGGCCATGTCTTATTGTAGTGAACCAAAGTCATTAATTATTATAAGACTGAGGTTTTTAAAAATGTATTTGAGCTACTGATGCTTTCAAATATCAGCTAAGCAATGTAAATTGCTTCTTATGTTCAGAGGCTCTAATGAATACCATCCAAGTCCTTAGATTACTTCCTTATCTTGATTGCACAATAAACCTATGTAAGGGATTTCAAAAACCAAAATAGGGACTTTCTTAGTCAATTTTTTTCTCTAGTTATTGATGAATATGATCCATTTTACATGACTCAAATCCTTTTTCAGGGTGCACAAAAGCATACAGTAGCTCAGTCACATAATATATTGTACATAGTGCATAACATACAGCAGTTGTTGGTCAGGATAATTACACAGCAGAGTACTAATGTGGAAAAGCGCTGAGTGTACAAATACAAAGGAAAGGAGCCAACTGATGAGCACAGCAAAGCAGGCTGTGAAAAAATCAATATTCCTGCCCACTCTCTTCCCTAATGTACTTAAGTTGTGCTCTATCTGCTCACTGAAAGTCCCCTGGTTGGCCATTTTAGCTGCCTTATACCTGCTAGAATAATGACAGACAAGCAAAAACCTGCTTAGCGAAATAATTACAGAGAACAAAGGATTTGAGGGTACAGGTATGCTTGGAAGAAGATTTGGTGGTGATGTTTCTAGTTTAGGGTAGCACAGTAAAGACAGAGCAGTTCTCACAATCATTTGTGTCTGGCTTATTTTTATTGAAAGGATAATGACAAATTAGTTTTGCTAATCTTATCTCATTTACTGTAATAAATCTGTTGCTGCTGAGGATATGATTATCTTTGTCTTCAAATTGGTTAAGCCAACTCATTCAGAGTGATAAACTGGGGATTTACACAAAATCATATGCTACTAACCACCAGGACTCCAGATTCATTCTTAGATCCTCTGCCTCCAGCTTTGACAGCTTTTCCACTAAACAATGAATCTTCTTCATGGTGATTAGTTAAATCTTCCACCCAGTGAAAAATGATTTTGCCCACCATTTTTCATTTCCTCCTGGCTGCCTAAACAAGTGATTGTGTTAAACCATATCTGGCAGTACTGGCTCTATCTGCTCTCATCCCACCTCTTTCCTTATTCAAGAGAAGTGACTAAACAAAGTAGCAAGTACAAGCAGATTTCTTGGCATACCGTCTTGTTCTTTTTAAATTTTTTTTTATTTTACAGAGGAATAAACAAAATTTCAAAAGATAATAGGAGGGTAACAATGGTTAATACATCATATATTGTTATCTTTAAATTATTTGCTCACAGTACAAATTATAGCATTTACTTGTCAAACAATATTAGCACAAACCTTTCTTTTTCAATGAACTAACAGAAATTAGTAGTATAACTATCTTAACCACCTTGTATGTGTATGTGTACATACATATATATATATATATATATATATATATACACATATTCTTTTGTTTTGTTGCTTTTCCCTTCCTTCTTTTCTCCTTTCCCTCATCCCAGTTTCTCTTTCCCCATTCCCGTTTTTCTTTCCTTTTGAACAGTTTTTTCCCATTACTATCTTGTTCTTGAGTGGCCTCTGATTTCATAGCATTAAGCAGGGGAAAAAATACCTCATTATGTGTGACATCTGAATTTCTCTCCCTATCTTGCCATGCATATTTATGTAGGAATGCCAGTTGCTGTGTTTGCAGAACACTGAGCTGATGACAGCTAAAACCTTTCATCCTCACACGTGTTTTCTTGACTTTCATATGTGGGCTCAAATGAAGGAGACCTGCCCTGCAGTTTAAGCAGGACCCATATGGAATGTTACATACCTCTTTGCTCTTCTCTTCAATGTAGGCAAATCTGATGGCTTACAGAAAAAGTTATTGATGAGAAATCCTCTCCTGTCCTTGTCATTTTCTATGTTTATATATATCTGAGGATATTCACAGACCTTCACCCAGCTTTAAATTAAGAATGGTACATTTTAGAGCTGCTTAAATGTATGAGAGGCCTAAAAGCCTAAGCCAGAGATTAACCAGAGACCAACAGGTCATAGAGTCTGAACCAATACATGCCTCCCTCGGCCCCCTCTGTACTTCTGTACCTTTGAGGGGACAATCACAAAGCAAAGATATATCTGTTCTTCTTGAGTTTTTATTCAGGTTTCAAGGGTTTGAGTTCATCACCTTAAGAACAGTTTGCCCACACTAGCATTTGAGGATATTTTTTTCCAATAAATAATTTTGATTTAAAAATTTCTTATTCCACCAATGATACACTGATTAGAATAGCACTGTATGCTCTTGTTATACTTGTTGTTTTTGGAATTTGAGAGTAGAGGAAAGGGAAGTTGTCTGGAGAAGCTGATCTCCAGTCAGATTACCACTCAGTTGGCTTTCTTCCAACCACAAAAATAGCATTGTTTTAGCTGACATTTAATGTTTGAAAGTAAGAATAAACATCAAAGACTTATTTAAATCTAATTTTAGTCAGTTTTGTCCTTAGTTGATTTCCAAGTCTGAAGTATGGGCTACCTACCCTGTGGTAAAGTTAGAAAAACTCATTTTTATGCTTTTACATTTCAATATCATTATCAACTAAGAAGTGCAAGATTGCTTTTAGATACCACTGAAAGAAATTTTTTCTCCTAATATAAAGGACTAAAGTCTCTATCTTAATTACATTTTCATATATGAAAACTTACTTATAAGAATAGTTGAGGGCCAGGGATATATCTCAGTGGCATAAGCACCTGCCTGATAAGTACAAGGTCCTGAGTTCGATTCCCTGTACAAAAAAAAAAGAAGAAAAAGAATTGGAAAGATGAAAATAAATTTTCTTATGGAAAACTATTCCTTCATTGGAAACACTACAAATGGAGGCTTTTCATATCTTTTCTACTAATGTAGCTTGCTTTTATACAAAACATCTGTGGCTCATGTCTTTAAGAATATTAGGTTCACAATTATCACTCATTGAGCTTGTGCCACACATGGCATTAGGGTCTAGGATTACAGAAATAAGTTAGACACAACTTTGTCCCCAAACAATTCTTGCAAAATATTAAAAATAGGTAGTTGGAAACCTAATTTTAGTGCAAAATTTGAATTCTAGTTATCTAGAATAAAGCTATTATAGCAATAAAGGGAGCAGAATTAACTTGGGATGGTACATAAGTTTTCTAGAGTCATTCTCTCTAGACTGTAGGGAGTCTAGTTGGGTAAAAGTAATGATATACAGTGTCTTAGCTAATTTTCACTCATTGCTGAAACAAAATACCTGATGCCCAAAATTAGGGAAGGAAAGGTTTATTTCTTACAGTTTCTGAGGAGTTTCAGTCCATACTCAGTTGGCACCAAGACAGTGTGGCATAGCGGGGCAGCCATTCATGGAGGCTGCCAAACAGCAAGGTGAACCAGTGAGAGAAAGACATAGAAACCCGGATTCCTTACACTGTATATTGGCTCTACACCTGGGCGGGTGCAGCATTCACATCACCAATCCCAGCACTATACAACAAACCAGTCACAGATGCCAGACTCAGCTCCTTCCAAATTACAAGAAGACTTGGGAGGACACAGGATCCAACCAATACATTCCACCCCTACCCCCTCCAAGGACTTTGTGTATATCCTTTATACAAAAGACATTTAGTCCATCTCTAAGAGCTGCCAAAGTCCTAACAGTTTCAGCATTGCTGAAAAGTCCAAGTCCCAAATCACCTCCAAGATCTATGGCAAACTCTTATTTGTAACCCCCTGTACAAATGAAAATGAGGTTAAACACTTCCAACATATAAAGGCACAAGATAAACATTACCATTCCAAAAGTTACAAACAAGGGAATACAAAGCATTGGAACCAAAGCAAGTCCAAAATCCAGCAGGGTAAACATTGAGTACTGGAGTTCTCTGCTCAGCGTCTGAAGCAATCTGATTGCAAGCTCCAAAAGGCTTGAGTGATTCCACCCCAATGGCACTTTCAGGGGTCTTAACTTCCATAAATTTCCTTGTATGATCCATGTTTCTTGGCTTCACCCTTACATCTTTACATATTGCTCTCTGTAGACAGGACAGAAGCTGCCTTAGCCTTAGAATCTGCATTTTTCTTGCACCTAAAACCAGTGCCATGGGATGCTGCCAAGGTTCACTGCCAGCTGGAGCAGTAGCCAGGCTTTTGTCTCTCTTGGCTGTGGAGGTCGACTACCTAGATCACTGAGCTCTCTGAACCTGATTGTGAGGAATAGCTTCTCTATGCTGCCGCCCTTTTGAAACCTCCTGTGGCCTCTGTCGCCAATCTAGAATATAGTGCTTTGCAGCTTTTTCCTCTGAGCAAATTCTTTCACTTTTGCCGGCTTCAGGCTGCAAAAAGTGGAGGCCTGCTGCTTCCCAGGATGCCCCCAGGCCATCTTTTTTATTCCTTTGTTCCTTCTCAGAAATCAAGGTCTCAGCTCAATCTTTACAGTCCACAGCTTTCTGGCCAAACTCACAAGGATTTAAGTCACCATGCTGGGCTCTTTGCTCTTGATTGGCAGCATAAATCTGGCTAAGAGCCCCCAACAATAGCCAGGCCACCATTTCGACATTCAGCTGCCTAGAAATTTCTTTCATCAAACTAATCAGTCCATCACCCTTAATCTCAGTCTCAGGTAGTCGCTGGGCATGGGCAGAATGCAGACAAACTTTCTGACAAGCCATAACACACATCATGTGGAGTCCAACAACCAATGCAGTCCTTCTTCCCAGAGGAAACGTCCCGAGCCTGGTCTCTACTGGCAGGCTTTCTATCAGCCTTCTGGTCTCTTGAGCTCTAACCAGCATCTCCCACACAGTACAACCTAAGCTGTTCCAGCTCTATGCATTCATGAGACATCTCCAAACCTTTCCAAACTCTTCCCACAAGCCATATCCAAAGGCTCTTAAACCATGTGGTCAGGAATAGTCACAGCAACAACCCCACTCCTCTGTAACAAATTCTGTCTTAGTTACTTTTCACTTGTTGCTGGAATAAAATACCTGATGCCCAAAATTAGAGAAGGAAAGGTTTGTTTCTTCAGTTTCTCAGGAGTTTCAGTCCATACTCAGTTGGCTCCAAGGCAGCATGGCGTGGCATGGCAGCCATTCATGGCAGCCACCAAACAGCAAGGCAAACCAGTGAGAGAGAGAGAGAGAGACAGAGAAAGAGAGAGACAGACAGACAGACAGACTCACGTTCCTTACATTGCATATTGGCTCCCCCCCTGGGTGGGTGCAGCACTCACATCACCAATCCCAGCACTACACAACAAAACAATCATGAATGCCAGGCTCATCCCCTTCCAAATTTCAAGAGGACTTAGCGGGACACAGGATCCAACCAATACATACAGTGACAGTTCAGTTTTGCTGGAACAGAACATGTGCAAATCACCTAACATAGTCACAAAAGATTAAGAATAAGAAAAAGTCTTACTAAAAATTACATGGAACGAGAGACAACTTAACCATCAACTACAATAAATGTGACCAATATTACAACAAAAGTGAACACAAAGTCCAAAGAGGATGTAGAGGAGAGCACTTCACTCAGCTCTGCAGATTAGGAAGCCTTCCCAGAAGAGTGGTGCATTAACTGAATTTTAAGGAATGAGAATTTTCCTTACGGTCAGGGAAACTGAGGGAAAAAGAAAGGATGGCTAATGAGACTTCACAGGAGAAGATACTGCAGATAAAATGGATAATTTGTACTTAGTTACTGGTTCTTACTGTATGCTAGAAGCTGGATGTAATGATAATCAGTGGGTTTAGGGATAGATCATGGATAATATGTATGGCAACTTGATGGGCTGTTTGAAAAGTAAATCATATTTCATGCTCTTGTTTAATAAATTAAAAAAGTGGGCTCCAGGGGCCAGAGATATAGCTCAGCAGCAAAGCACAGTGCAAGGTCGTGAGTTCAATTCCTGTTACAAAAAAAAAAAAAGTGGGTTCCTTTTGCAAACATAGTCACTATTGTGATTCTTAGCATGACCCATGGTGCCCAACATTGTAAGTCCCTGACAACTGCTACAGACTCAGATCCTGCCTCAACAACTTACTCCTGTCCCTCTGGCCTTCTTTCTAATTTACAGGAAAAAACCTTTTGCCTTCCCCAGGACATTTATATTTATTGTTCCCTCTGCCTGGTTATTCATTCTTCAGCAGTCAGGTCTTGGCTGAAATGCTTTGAGAAGTCTTTAATTATTATCCTATGGTCACAGTCCTTTCCGCCAACTCACCTTCCAGGAGTATCTCCATCCAAGAATATCACCATCTCTCCCTGTTTTACCATCTCACAGTATTTGTTAATCAATCTTAACATGTCTGTTCACTCACTTTGTATGATCTGCCTCCTCCAACAAAACTATGGAAACACGTCCTTGTTTCTTAAAGCACTGCTCTTGCCTTAGCATCTAGAAGGCTTGCCAGTTATCCGTTAGATAAATGAATGAACAGTGGTCATAGGAATGAGCAATCTGAGGAGTATTCATGATCATGAGAAATAAGACTAGCATAAAAGGTTTTTCTGTGAGTTAGAAAACTCAAAGTCTCACTTGATAAAAACACAGTAACTAATCCATGGGAAACATTATAAAATTTCTTAAGAAAGGGTCATAACAGTAATAATGACAATATACCTTGTGAATGTTTATGCCATCCTGAAATTTTCCACCAGCAAATTTGAAATTTCATCTTTCTAACACTGTCAATGAATTTTTTGTTTCATTAGAGCATAGTAATCATGATCTGGCTTCTGGTACAAGACATCTTTCCATTCATTAACTATCATTCCTTCAGATACAGGTTTCATTCCTGGTTCTCAATTATAGGATTAATGTTTTTTTTTTTTCCAGCACCGGGAATCAAACTCACAACCTTGCGCCTGCCAGACAGGCGCTTAAGCCACTGAGCCAAACTCCCGGGCCTAGTTTTTTGAGGCAGGGTTGCACTACATAGCTCAGGCTGGCCTTGTGCTCACGTTGTAGCCCAAGCTGGCCTTGAACTTACAACACTCCTCCTACCTCAGTCTCCCGAGTGCTGGGATTAAAGGCATGCGCCACCACACCCGGCTCAGGATGTTTTTAAGGAAACTCTTAATGTTTTTAAGGAAATCATGACCTTAAAGACCCACACCAAACAGAGTAACTAAAATATATGCTATTTGAAAATGCATCACTATATTACTGGAGATTTTTTCAACTGTCATATATTTATCATTTATTGGTGTGGTTTCATAGAATTTTACTGTTTGTTTAGATTGTTTTTTGTTTTGTTCTGTTATGTTCTGTTCTGCTTTGGTGTGTGTGTATGTGTGTGTGTGGTACTGGAGACTGAACCAAGGGCCTTACGCATGTTAGGCAAGGGCTTATCCTCAGCCCTTAACTTTTTTAACAACAAAAAGATACGAACAAAAAGCAAATATAACTTTTAAAAAGTCCTTCCTTAGCCTAAATTCACATGTGCAAATGAAAGAATAACATTTTACAGAAGTAAAAAGGCAAGTGTGGTGATGTTAACTATATTTTTAAAACAAAACCAGTTAAAGAAAATACGCACCAACGTGATGAAGAATCTTGTACCTTACAGAAATGACATCCATATATGACATAAATATTTGTGATAAAATACTTCAATTAAAATAACATACTGTTAAATAACCTTGATAGAGTTGTGTAGTCCTGCTGTATCCACAGTGGATACATTCTAAATCCACAGGGAGTGCAGGAGGCTGAAAATACCACGGGACCCCTTTTTCTATATATTCATACCATTGATAAAATTTAATCTGTAAGTTAGGCAGAATAGTACATTAACAACAGCAAGTAATAATAAAATAGAACAATTATAATGATATGTCTTCACAGTTTTATAAATGGAAGGTCTGTTCTTACTGTATCTCTTAGCAACCTTGGTGTACAATCTTTTGTCTTTAGTAAGTTGCAAAATTTTTATATATATATATATTTATATTTTAATCAATTCTCTTTGGGAACTGAGTTTCTAGTATCACTGGCCTTATACTTTGAGGACTTTATTAATGAAAATAAAGGTTACTCAAACTGAGATACTACAACAGCCAATCTGATAACCAAGACAGCTACTAGGTGTCTAGTAGATGGGTAAAGTACACAGCATGGATATGCCAGGTAAAAGGATGATTCCTGTGCCAGGGAGTACAGGGTGGGATGGCATGAGATTTCATCATGCTACTCAGTTTAAAACTTGTGAATTGTTTATTTCTGGAATTTCCCACTTAAGATTTTCAGACTGCCATATATATATTAGTAACTGAAACCTTGAAAAACAAACCAATGTGTAAGAAAGGACTATGCATGGCGTGTTGAGTCAAAAAATATAACAATCTTTAACCAAAACACATTTAATTACTTATGAACTGTATGACCTTTGGCAAGTCCCTTAACCTTACTAAATCTGTGTTTTCTCACTTGTTAACTGGAAAAACCAACAACATTAATTTTATCTCATAGGAACAACTGTTTGCCAATTGGAATTGATTTATTATGAGAATGTTATTGGAGGTAGCCATGGTGGTGCATGCCCTAAATTCCAGCTACCTGAGAGGCTAGTACAGAAGTGCTGAAATTTCAAGGCCAATCTGAGTAATTTAGGGAGATTCAGTCTCAAAATAAATAAGGTCTGGATTATAACTAACTGGCAAGGGTGTTTGCCTATTGTGCATGAGGCCCTGGGTTCAACACTCAACATTGGAAAAATTTTTATTGGAATATTCTATTAAAAATATTCACATAGGCACATCAAGGGAGAACTGATCCGCCTTCCAGGGTTGGGCGCCGCTACGCAACCCCGGAGGAGAACCAGAATGGGTCCAATCGGGCCCCAACTCACTGGGCCCGCGCGGTGCCAGCTCACATCAAGGGAGAACTGATCCGCCTTCCGGTGCTGGGCGCCACTGCGCGATCCCGGGGGAGAACCAGAATGGGTCCAACCAGGCCCCAACTCGCTGGGCCCGCGCAGCACAGGCGCACGGGCTTGGAATCAAGGACATCATCCATCCATCCCCCCCACCCCTCTGTAAGCAAGCTGCTGGCTCTGAGGTCTGGCTAAATTGATGGCAACTAAGGTACATAAAGCAACTAAATGCTAGTGTTTTTTCGTAGATTTTGCAGGCCTCTGATCGGCACCCTGAATGTCTCTTTGCATGATGATGGTAGGCAATGTTGCAAATACAGGGGACTCTCTTCTGTCTTGTCTTCAAGGACCAATATGGTTCTCACCATTTTGCTTTACTCCGATTGTTATTATTTTTCTCTTTTTTTTCCTTTATTTTATATTCTGTTTTTATTGATTTTGTTTTGTTTTGTTTTTGGTACAATTCTACTATACCTGTTGGAATGGTCAGCTAATCTGAAGATAGCAAGGTATGTTATAGTAGCTATTGTACTCACATTATCGGTCTTCGAAGTTCTGTACCAGTCCTACTGCTTTGTTTTGATTGACTTTATTCTGTTATGTTCTGTTGTATTTTACTATCTTTAAAAATATATATATATTCACATAAAAGTCATTTAGTCTCAAAACTGTCAACTTATTTGCAATATACTTTATAATATGGATTTAACGTGTATATCTCATCAGTGGAATAACTGATAGAACCTACTACTGTGTTATCCAGTATGTTTGCAGGAATTAATAAATATACAGTCTTCCCATTGAGTGATACTTAAAAATTAAGAATTAAAACTAAAAAATTAAAATGCTGATCTTGCGCCAGGCGTAGTGGCACACACCTTTAATTCCAGCACTCAGGAGGCTGAGGTAGGAGGAGCGTTGTGAATTCAAGGCCGGCTTGGACTACAATGTGAGTGCAAGGCCAGCCTGAGCTACATAGTGTGACCTTGTCTCAAAAAACTAGGGCTGGGAGTTTGGCTCAGTGGCTTAAGCACCTGCCTGGCAGGTGCAAGGTTGTGAGTTTGATCCCTGGTGCCACAAAATAATAAATAAATAAATAAATAAAATACTGGTCTTTAAAGAAGTTACAACTCATTTTGTTGTCTTACATTGCATTCAGAGTTCACCATAATAAGCCATCTTTATGGAGAAAAGATTAATGAAGTTTCTATAGAAAACTTATTTAGGAAAGCTTGAACTATTTATAAAATACTAAAGAAATTATTTAAAGTCACATAAAAAAGAAAGCAAAATGAGTGAAGGAGTGTGAAGAGAACAGATGAAGTGCATTAATGAAATAGAGTAATAATTTGTATATGGCTATGATACCAGATATGATATCCATGAGCAACATTTTTAGTATATTCACTAGTTTCATTTTAATTCAACAATTCTAAATATGTATAACTTAAAAATGCTAAAATAATATGACTTTTTTCTGGCTCATATACCTGTCACTGATGTAAGACACAATACCAAGCTTCAAACACTGCCTCATTTCTTTAGTCATACAAGCTTGTGAATGGTCTTACATATGGCTACAAATCCTACCTAACGTATTTGTTTCTGTATCATTAGCAGCACTGAACAAATAATATAAATAGCAACAACCATTTCCATTGCCTCTTTTATAAGCTGATTAAGATATTTGTATTCTTTTATCCAGAAGGATGTTGTTTGTTGGCTGGTTCGGTGTTTGTTTGTTTGTTTTTTGGTAAATGGTCTTGATATATAGTTGAAATTGGCCTTGAACTCACTATGTAGCCCAAATTGGCCTTTAACTCACAGAAATCCTCCTGCCTCAGTCTCCCAAGTGCTGGGAGTACAGGAATGTGCCACTACACCCAGCCAGAGATGTTTTGGTTTGTAATTGATTCTATAAATTGGAAAAATTTCAGTCATGGATAAAGTCTATTTTTTTTCATATATTTGGGGTTAAAAGTTGATGTGGTTTTTAGTTGTAATGCATGGATGAAATAATTTTAGTTTCACTCACTTGATATTTTTTATGATCAAGTGAAGATCTGGCTAAAAATTTGAGGGCTAGGGGGTTTCCGTAAACAGTTGAATCATGTGTTCACACGGCCCAAATTTCCTGGGCTTAGGGTCACTGGAAATGTCACAATCAGCTCAGATGCTGCCATTACACCAGCAAAACTAAATTTATAAATCTTAAACCATGGTTTATATCACTAAATAAAAAGTTATGGCTATGCTATGGAGTAGAACAAGATGAATATAATAGTAGTTGTGAGTCTCTTCAACTGAAGAAGATAGAGCAAGGAGAATACAAAATCTGACAGAATAGTCCATGAGGCTGCATTTTTGTCATTGTTTATATTGTTTCCTCTTATCCCTTGCCAAGTCTCTACTTTCCTATTTTATTGCCAGTGTACCCTTTTCCTGGTGATATTCTTTTTCTACACTGATAGAACCAACACCTTAATTGGAAGTGGAATTTCTCTGTCTAGAATTTCTGTATGTTTCTTGGGAGTATAATTTCCATTTAAAACACCACATACAAATTTACAAACACCACATTCAAGTTCACATCCTAATGGATGTGAGGTGACATCTTGTAGTTCTGACTTGCGTTTTCCTAATGATTTGTATTATTCATGGCAATAAACCCAAGTTTACTTTTGTGCCTATCATAGTTTCACTTAAAATGGTAACAGCACAAATGCAGTATATGTCTGTATATGCAAAATAAAAAGACTTCCCCTTTTCACTTCCCTCCAAAACATATGCACACATACACATTTGAAAGCATTTAGCAATGTGTCCAGCATAAAACCAAAAATTTCCCCTTTCCTTTCTGTAAGATGGTGCGTTAATCACCGAAACCACCTTAGAAAATTAAATGGGCAAAAGGCAGAGAAAAAAATAGTTCAATGGGTTAAAGAGTTTTGGTGTTAGATCTAGTTTTGAATGCCAGATTTATCATTTGAAAGATTTCAGTCCTCGGAAAAATTACTTCACTCTGCTACTTTCTTTGGTGCAAAATAAGACACACCACTTAAGCCATAGGATGGTTATGAAAAGTAAAGTTTTTGCATGCAATGCACTTATCCCTGTACTTAGAACATAAAATGTACTTCTGAATCTGTTTTAAAAAGGACATACAAATCATTAGGAAAATGCAAATCAAAACTACAAGATATCACCTCACATCCATTAGGATGACCACTATAAACAAAAAAAAACCCTAGAAAATAAAATATTGATGAGGATGTGGAGAAGTCAAAATCTTAGGTACTATTGGTGGAAATGCAAAAATAGTGCAATTGTAATGCAAAAAAGTATGAATGTTCCTTAAAAGATTAAAAGTTGGACTACTATATAGTTCATCATCACACTTCTGAGTATATATCCAAAAAAATATAAAGCAAAATCTTAAAGAAGTAGTTGTACATTTATATTCATTGTGGCATTATTTTCAACAGTTAAGATGTGGAAGTATCTCAAACGTCCATTGATAAATAAATGGCTAAATAAAATGTGGCACACACATACAATAGAATAAAATCCAGCTCTTAGGGGAAAAAAAAGGAAATTTCTAGGCATGTTAATGCATGCCCCTAATCCCAGCATTCTGAAAGGCTGAAGCAGAAACATAGCTAGTTTGAAGTTTGAGCCCAGCACAGGAATTCAGTGACTTAGAGAGATCGTGTCTCAAAAAGGGAGATATGAGGCATCTGAGGATGTAGCTCAGTGCAGAGGCCATATATTCAATCCCTAGTACCACAAACACACACAGAAAGGAAATCTGTCATGTGCTATAAAATGAATGAACCTTGAAGACATTATGCCAAGTGAAGTAAGTTCTACTTATCTGAGATATGGAAACTGAAAGTAGAATGGTGGTTTCCAAAGGGTAGAGGGAAGGTTAAATAGGAAGTTATTGTTTGAAAAGTAAAGAACTTCAGTTTTGCAAGATGAGAAATTTCCAGAGATATGTTACACAACAAAGTGAATGCAGTTAGTACTAGTAAACTATAAACTTACAAATGGTTACTAGGAAGAGTTTTATACTTTATCTTTTATACTAAAATTTTTTAAACAGGACAAACTTAAAATGTATATTGTAAGGATGTTCTCTCTAGTTCTTCTCTAATGCCAAAATAAAAAATGGAGTTGAGAAAGAGATGAAGATGAAGAAAGCCAACAACAGCTTTTATTTCTTGAAGCATGCTTATGGAGTACTTTCAAATTATAGGGGGAGGGAAATAATGTGCAATAGGAGGAAAAGGTGGATCAAAAGCATCTTTCCACCCTCATCATCCAAAAAGAAGACCCTGTCACACTAAGTGGGTGTCTGAATGCATTTATCTGTAGTGCTGTACCTCAGAAATGGAAATGGGAAGAGTTGGGCCGAAGGAAATAAAACTTAAGGAGAAAGAGAAGAAAGTGAGGTAGAAAAAGTCTACAATTTGAATCAATTTGTGTCCTCTTACTAATAATTGTTTATACTCTCTGAGGATTACTCTATTCACCAGTAAAAATAGGAATGATCATCTTATTCTCACAGTTATGAGAATTAACCTAACATAATTGTGTTTCAAATATTCCTTCCTTCCAGAACAATGCACATTTCACTCTGTGATTCAACAGATAAACAAACTCTAGCTAATAATCTCCACAGGGGAAAACAGTTTCTACTTTCTTATTCATTGAGCTAATTGCTTATCACCCTGATACCTAGTGTTAGTCTTGTTTATGGATGTCAATATTAAGCCAGTACAGGACAGATGAAGATAATTTTTGCCTTCAAAGTGAAAATGTGTCAACTTACCTCCTGAGCATTAAAGGTAATACATTAAATGTTCTTATATAAGAAACAGTTTACTTCTTATGAACGAATAATAGCTTTGAGTCATAACTCAAGAATGTGATCCTATTCATTGCTGTCCCCTTTTCTAAAGACAATCTTATTTACAGTACTTACAAAAAGTAATAACTAAGTTCTTTGTACTCCTAAGGAGAAACAGGGAAACTTCACGGTGAAAAACAAAAGATAGAAGAATATTTAATAAGCCTGATATTATCATGAATTTTTTGCCACAAGGAAACAATGATTTTATTTCATAAATTAAAGGCGTTCTGTATTCAAAGTATGATGGGGGTAATTTCCCTTGAATACTTCTTGGAATCATATTCACAGTACAGTACTTAAAGCTGGGTGTGGTGGCGCACGCCTTTAATCCCAGCACTCGGGAGACTGAGGTAGGCGGAGCGTTGTGAGTTCGAGGCTGGCTTGGGCTACAACGCGAGTGCAAGGCCGGCCTGAGCTACGTAGTGCGACTCTGCCTCAAAAAAACTAGGGGTGGAGCAGGGGGTAAAAAACATACTACTGGTTTTCAGTAAAGTGACTTCTCACATTTTGTTTAGAAGAAAACAGAAGAAAAAGTTAACTAGAACTCAATGAATATTTACTGTTGTACCATATTCTGAAACAGCTCTGACTTGTCTATATTTAGTTTCTGTGTCAGTTCTTTTCTGTGTTGTGATAGCCCATTCCTTGATAGAGTTGGTTCACTTTACTACTAAAATGTTGTAAATATTTGATTTCACATTTTGGATCTGTACCTATTTTTTGTTTTGTTTTGTCTTGTTTTAGCATGAAGTTTCAATTAGTATCTATAATTTTCATATTGAAAGTTCTCACATATGATCTTAAGAAGCTCATTAAAGGAAAGTTAATAAATAATATTGGCATACTAAAAGCAAATAAATAAATGAAATTACAACTCTACCCTCAAACAGACATTGATTTTAGTAGTTCATGATAAACTAACATCAATTTCTTTTGCTAGTGTTCTCTAACCACTAACAGTAAAGAAATTGTTTCACTAGTTTCCACTTAACTAATCTATTCTTGATTCACATCAACTGTGAACTTTTCCATTTAGTTATCCCTTTGAATTTGCTGTCAACATATCCTGTTCCTATGTAGACAGTAGAAAGAATAGAACTTGTGTGTGTATAAGAGCAGAAAGAGAAAAATGGGGTAATACAAGACTTTCAGGAAAGTAGAAATTTCTATGAAAATCCCCAGCATCTTTCTTTTAAAACTCTAAGAACAGTCTTTGTGAGTCATCCAATCTGACTATTAGCTGTCATCCAGAAAATCTTTAAGATGAGGAACTTGAACATTTAAATAGAACCAAGTGACATATGCCTTGTCATGTTTTCATACGTCTCTAACTAAGCCAATGGTTTACCATGGAGATTGCTTTTGAATCACATTTCATAGCCATAACACTGTGGTTAAGAAGAATAAATACTAGAAGTGGAGTCTGGATTGTGGGAGTGATTTTTCAGCGATGTGACTTTGGACAGTTTTTATTAATTCATCAGGTCTTACTTTCTAAAGTCTAAAAGTTATGCCTTTAGAGATTAGGAAATATTAAATTTAACAAGAACTTGTAAGTCCAAATATATTCTTCTCAAGGGGGAAAAAGGTACCTGATCTGGGTCTTTACATGAAGATAACAGTTTGGGTTGTCCTACTGGTTAAGAAAGATGTAGAAATGTCCACTGTTCAGCTTTAGGTATGGTACCAAAGAGAAGAGACAACTGATTGAAGGTGACTGGGTCAACAAAAGGAGAATTGCAAAGGGCTTTCCTAGAATTGTTGTACAGTATCTCTTTTCCCCAAAGCTACATACATTTGGCAGAGATGCTTGGGAACAAGTCATTAAAGAATGAAAAGAAGACAATCACCCAAAATGTCAACAGTATGCTAGAAAAACCTATTACCCTGATCCTTTGCAATAAAGTCCAGGAGCAAGGATTGTGCCACAATTGCACAGGAAGAAAAGAAGGTTAAATGTAGAAGCATACAAAATATATATAAAAAAACTATTTTTTAGTCAAGCAATACATGTTTATGGTTGAAAGTTTAAAAACACAATTAAAAAAGCAAAGTTAAGAGTTATAAATAATCATAAAAGTAAGTTCACTAAAGTTAAGTACAAAAACAAGTACTGCTAACATTTTGAGGTGTAACATTCTACGTTTTAATATATAAATCTATACACACATACTTTTTTAAAAACAGATTTATTCAAAAGTGTTGCCAGTTTTTAGGTTTTGAAGAAACTTTATCATCTTGATGTGAGGTCTGTTGGTTTTTCAAGGTTTATAGCAACCACTTTTAAATATGGAAGCCCTGTGTTATTCCAATGTGTACTTTCACAGTTGTAAAAAGTATCAAATTTCACTATTGGTGGGTTGTGCTTAATAGACAAGTCTTAATCTGTGTATTTATTTAAATTAATGATTATATACTTTCTTGTAGATCATTGTGAAAGTGTCAAGAAATGAATAGAACTGTCTTTATTTCTCTAATTTCCATTTAAAATCTTTTCACCTTATGTTAATGTGATTAACTTGTTACCAGGAGAGGTGTACTTTCAATGTACAACCATTTGTAGCTTGCATGTATTTAAACCTAGTTAAAGATAAACTTTCTCAGTGTTGTTGTATCCATCACACCAGCCAGCTGTAAGACGTGGACCTCTACCTGCAACAAAGTTTCAGAGTTTATAGATAGATGTCTCAATGTCATGTAATTTTAGAAGCAGTGCTTTGTCATGAAGAATTTTCAAGTTGCTTATAAAGTTAACATAAGTAAAAGTGGATATAAATGTTTTTGAAGAAAATGGGCTTATGTGCTGCATATTTTTATTGAGGTGATATTCACATTACTTCTTAACTATTTTAAGGTGAACAATTCAGTCTTCATTAGCATATTCTATCGAGTTCCAAAAATATTTTCATCGCCCCAAAAGGAAACCTTGGCCCTATTAAGTTGTTCTTCTTTCTTCTCTGTCCCCCCCACCCCACAAGTCTCTGAAAGTCATCTTTCTGTATTGTATCCCCATGAAATTACCTATTCTTGATACGTCATATAAATAGGATATTAAAGGAGTACTTGCTGTTTGTTTCCACCTAATGAGCTGCCTCTTCTCCTCTCTTGGCTCCTTCCTCTGTGCCTGAAAACACAGTCAGTCTTCCCTGATTCTTGCCTCCCTGAACCCTTTTGAACAATTGTTATGATAAATGAAGTGAAACTTAAGTGTAGTGACATGTCTGAAAGAGCTGTGGATTCTGTAAAACACTGTGCATGATAGAAGTCAGGAGAAAATTTTACTGGTCTAGAGGCCTTGGGTGTGTCTTCCCAAAAGAGAAGAGTTGTAGCATCATGGTCAGCACATTGACCATTGAAATCTGCCACCTCAGCAGAAGGAGCTGTTAAACCTAAGAATTTTACCAGCAGATTCTTCAGAATTTGTGGTCATGCTGCCTGTATTTCATCACTAATGATTCAATACATACTTCCTGACCTTTTATTTTACCCTCTATATTAAAGTGCCTGAGATACCAATATTGTGCATGTAGTGACTTTAAAAGCTCAGACTTTGAAAGGATAGGTATAAAAATTAGTAGCAGAAGTATCAAATCAAAAACAAATTGAGAGTCCTGGCTAGACTTCTGCGACAAATGCAAAGAATGCCAATGCTTTACATAAGTGTAGACCTTAGAACAACTAAAGTTTGGAAATAATAGACAAAGGGCTTCCTTATCATTATTGGTGGTGATACAGTGATTAACAGGAAAAAAAAAAGTACAACTATACTACTGTGTCTGACATTTTACTTTTTCTATCAAGAAAAAAATATCTTCAATGAAAAGTTCCAATACCTCAAAACTAAAACAAGCATAATTAAGAAGGAAGTAAATTCTATTTGATATGGAATGGTAAGATCATTGGTTACTTTCATTGTTCAAGTGAAATACTTTTCAGAGCATTAAAATTAGGAATTGTCCACATCAGCAACTGACTGTTAATAATCCTTGAAAAACAGCAGAGAATGAGAGAGATATAAGAGAATGGATATGGCCATACCCTAACTTAAAAACAGAAAAATATCTGTCTTCTAGGAACTACACACTGGGTGAGGTCCCCAGAGGCATTCTCTAATAATTGCTCACCACAGAAAGGTATGGGTGGCTTCCTGCTAATGTTGGCTGACTGAGTGTATATATATTCATCTCTCTTCTCAAACCTTATACAAATGTCAGAAGAATAAATTAAACAGAAATAAAAAATGTTTTAGGAAATTCAAAAGAGGTTACTGGAATATATTAAGGAAATTTGGGAATATATTATTGCTGAAACATAACAGAACTACATGACCCATAAGTCCAATCCATGAAAAAGAATTGTGAAAGTAAAAATTTTCTCAGCAGAATTCTATAAAAGCTTCACACTCAAAATCAACAGGGTTGGCTTGAAGGAACGAGCTCTGGGAAGAGGCCAAGTCATAAAGGCAAAGCAGATTCTCATACCACCTGAGGGCTGATCCCATTGAGATCCTAGACTACACCCTGAGAAGTTTTACATAACACTCAATAGACATTGAGTCAAGAGAGTCAGGGCCTTGTCACAGGCAAATGAGACCTGTGTACCCTTTGAAAAGCCATACTCACATGTAAAACCCACACACTATTACTTGAGTTGGTTGAATCCAAACTTTAGCTACCAGCCATATAAACAAGAACTCCTATGCTCTCCAGCCACCAATAGTATTCAAATTAGTGTCCTATCTACCAGTATGGCCAAATGACCATGAAGTACCAACAAACTAAGATGAAAGAAATAGTAGCACCAAATTCAAACAACTAAAACCTTGACAAACACAACATAGGGCACTAAATGAAGTGCTAAAGTAAGTATATTTAACATCTTCAGAGAGATTCTAAGGAGTTGCAAAACTATAAAAAAAAATGAAATGCAGATGGAGACTAAACATTAATAAAGACATTTAGGATTATTCCAGGTTTGGTGTCCTAGGGGGCAGCTCAGTGGTAGAGTACTTACATAGCACATACAAGGCCTTGGGTTCAATCCCCAGTCTGCAAAAAGTGAAAATAATTTTTTAAAAACTTTAAATAAATGAGCTGGTAAAAAGGGAAGCAGTGATCACTCCAACTCAGCATGACTGCATGAAGCATAAGTCATGCCTTAATTATTTCACTTCCGCATTTTGAGAAGTCATCAGACTGGTAGATCTGGAAATGCCAGTTAAATGAAGTATCTGGTGCCTACCAAGTCATTAAGGAAATTATTCCATGACATCATAATCTGAAAACAAATCATAACCCACCAATGACTGATTGATAAAAAACAAGCTAATAAAAATTTACTATACCTAGTAAATTTTAATTGTCTTTTTCATCTAGGCTGTTTCTTGAGAGAAGAAATCATTTTCTGCATTACCTTCAGCCTATCTCCATTACCTAGAACAACAGTACACAAATGATAGTCCCAAGAAATAGTTATTGAAAGATAATTAAATAATACAGTAACTAACACAAAGTCTTTGTGTGAAAATATGTATGACCAGCAGTCTGAGAAACAGAGGCAGGAGGATTATAAGATTGAGTGCAACCTGGAAAACTTAGAAATTTAGCAAGAACTTGACTCAATATAAATAATAAAAAAGGAGCAGGGGGTATAGCTCAGTGCACAGGTCCTGGGCTCAATCCTCAATACTGGAAAAAAAATCATGTATGAGATAAGTGGGGGATAGTTAACTTCTCAGTTTATTTGGGAATGATGTAGGAGTTGGTTTTAGTTGACTTTCTGCTTAATGTGATCAACATCAGATTGTGGCTGACACAGAGCTACAGATAAAAGGGAACAGTAATGGGTAAATAATGAGAAACAGAGTTGTAACACACATGTAGCTTCTTCTGCCTGAGGGGCACTTTCTTCAGAGCTTCACTCATCAGGGACCTGGCTGAGATCCCCAATCTCTCAAATGAGTGTTTGGCGAGGGTTTAAATAAATGAGACAAGTAGTATGATTTTAGGGCTCCAGGAGGATCAAAACCCTCTAGCAGAGTTTGAGACTCTGGGATCTGAGACAAAGAGTTTCTCTGGGTGGTCCATATTTATTAGGTTTTCAAACAAAGAGAGGGGATACTGAGGAAAGTGCAGGAACTGAGCAGGACCTTGGGAGTCACTTCAAAGACTTCTCCAAGTAATAAATCATGACAATTTAGGAGAACTGTCTTATCTCCATGATGACATTTTTGGTGAGAATGAGACTGCAGAAGTGAGATGCCTGCAGCTGTAGTCTTTATGTAGTTATTTGGATTTGGAGCCAGGTGTCCTCAGCTGTGGCCTTAACTTGCCCTTTGAGGTATTTCTGGCATCACAGGCCACTACAGGTCTCAGCCAGGACCAGTGATTCGTAGAGGTTCACTTACTGTGAATTTGCTGCCCATCTTCAGGCAAGAGCCCTAGACCTGGGATAAACTCACAGACAAGCATAGAAAGCCAATTAGTTAATTTTAAATCCTGCTCAGAGCCACTTTGTAGTGGTCTCCATCATTTATTTAGCTGATTTCTGTACAGTTATGAAGGTTCAGATCAGGTATGAACTCTTACAAGAAGCTTTTGCTAACCAAACCCTCCTCTAAAGCTGCCACACTGACCTCTACTACCATACATCACACTACCTTCTGTCTACTGTCCTCCATATTGGTAGCCAATCTTACACACCAGGAAATCCACAGAACCAATCACCAGTCTAACACACTGAAAACATGCAAAGAAATGTTTTCCAAAGAAGTCACTCATGTGCTATTTGGGAAGAAAAAAGGACAAGGGAAAAGTTTTCTGCATGTTAATCCCTGGAATCAGGTTTCCAGTTCTGTCATTCACCAGCTGTGGAAGCCTAGGCAAATTATTTAACCTCTCTGGAATCTAGATGCACTATCTAGAAAGTGAAAATATTAATAACCATGTGTCTTAGTTACTTTTCTAGTTGCTGAGACAAAATACCTGATACCCAAAGTTAAAGGAGAAACGGTTCATTTGGCTTGCAATTTGTAGAGGTTTCAGTCCATAATCGGTTGGATCCAAGGCAAGTTGGCTTGGCAGAGGGGCATTACAAAGGAGAAGCAGGTTATGGCAAGCAAAAGACTCCAAAAACAATGAAGCAAGGGACAAGACAAGCCTCTTAATGTCCGTTATTTTGTATCCAGGCTACCAGGATTAGGGCTGCGCCAAACCAATCTGTGTGCTGATTTAGTAATGACACCCCCTTAATCCCTGCATCAAACACTAGATTCAGCCACCTCTGAAAAACCCCCACCTATGACTGCATGAAGTTTTGAGAGGATATCTATACCCAAAACATTCCGCCCCAGCCCCCCAAAGACTCATGTACACTCCTTTACACAAAAGGCATTTAGTCCATCTCTAAGAGTTGCCAAAGTTCTAACAGTTTCAGCATTGCTGAAAAGTCTAAGTCCAAAATCTCCTCTGAGATTTAATGCAAACTCTAATGTGAGCCCCTGTACAAATGAGAAAAAAAAGCTAAATACTTCCAACACTCAATGGCACAAGATAAACTTTAGCATTCCAAAAGGTACAAATAGGGAGATGCAAAGGAATGGGTACAAAGCAAATCCAAAGTCCAGCAGGGGAAACATTAAGTCCTGTAGTTCCAGATCCAGCATCCAAGGCAATTTGTAGTAAGATGTGAACTCCAAAAGGCTTGGGTGGCTCCACCCCTACAGCACTGATGGTGGTTGTAGCTCCCATGGCTTCTCTCTTGGCCTGGCTCTGCTTTCTTCTTGAAGTTTTCCTCAGACAATTCATGTTCCTGGCTTCTCCAAACTTCTCAAGTCTCCACAGCAGCTTTGGCTTCACACTCAATAGCTTCACACAGTCCTCTCAGGGGTGCACTCTCTAGCCTCCCAGTCTTCTGAACTCTGTATGAAAGTCTTCCTGACCCCACAACTCTTCCATTCTATATGCACTTGAAACCAGCACCACGTGTATGATGTCTGGCTCTGCCACCAGATGGAGCCATAGCCAGGCTTCCTTCTTTCTTGGCTGTAGGAGCTGAGTGCCTGGGTTGCTGAGGACTCTGAACCAAATCCCAGGGAACAAATTCTCTAGGCTACTACCATTCTGGAACATGGTTCTCTGTGACTCAAATTCTTTCACCTTTGCAACTCTGAGGCTGCAAGTCCTGCTAGTTCTTACGATGTCCTCAGGCCATCTTTTCTGTTGTTTTCTTGTTAAATAGTTGGCTTTTTCTTGCTAGTCTTTTGAGTAACCAATTTCTCCTTTGTTCCATCTTTGCAGGGAGATTTACTGGAGCTTCCTTTCTGGTCAAACTCACTACATTTTGAATCATTCTGCTAGGCACTTTGCTCTTGATTCTCAACATAAATCTGGTTGAAAGTTCCCAATAGTAGCCACACTACTGCCTCAACATTAGACTTCCTTGAAATTTCTTCTGCAAGATTAATTAGTTTGACCATTAATCTCAGTCTTAGGCAATGTCTCTGGACATAAGCAAAATGCAGACAAACTTTCTGCCAAGCCATAACATACATGTTCAGGAATTCAACAGCCAACACAGCCCTTCTTCTCAGCAGAAATCTTTTAAGCCTGGTCTTTATTGGCAAGATTTCTGTCAGCATTCTAGTCTTCTGAGCTCTGACCAGAATTTCTCAAGTACAGCCCAAATAACTCCAGGTCTGGTTTTTCAGTTGGCACCTCTGAACCTATCCTAATTCCTCCTTTTCCCACAAGCCAGCTCCACAGACTTCTAAACCACATAGCCAACTACAGTCACAGCAATGACCCTTCTCCTCTGGTCTTAGTTACTTTTGTCTCACTAGGACAAAATACCCAATGCCCAAAGTTAAAGGAGGAAAAGTTTATTTAGCTCACAGTTTACAGAGGTTTCAGTTTACAGTTGGCTAGGTCCAAGGCAGAGTAGCATGCCAGACAGACATCCCAGAGGAAAAACAGTTTGTGGTGGGCAGAAGGTAGCAAAGTGAGCAAGGGATGACCACAGCTCTTTCTTCCCCTTTTATCTTATCTAGAATTCTTAGGGTGGGTAGTATTCACACTCTTAATCCTAGTGGTGCCCTTAAGCCTAGCATTGCACCATGAATCAAACCCAGTGCCACACACTCTAGATTCAGGGTATCTCTAAAATAGCCCCACGTGTGACCACATAATGCTTTGGGGGGGACATCTAGACTGAAACCTTAATACTATGTCTTGGGAGTATTATGAAGATTAAGTAATATCAATTATAGGCAAGTTCTATGCAGTGCAAGCACTTAATGGATTGCCATTATCATAGTCAGACTCTCACTGATATATAATGTACTTCCTTGTATCCTTTATCACTGCATTCCAAGAATCTGGCATATAATAGCTGTTTAATGTTTGATGAATAATTTATATGAGTTAGTATATTATTGGAGTTAGTATATTTTCTCTTTTTTAATAATTACTTATTTTCTCTTTGAAATTAATTTTTCACTGCAGACAGCAGGTAGAATGTGAGTGTTGGATAAACTATATGTCCTTCCTAATAAAATACCACATAACCATGTCCAACTCTGAGGACAGCTGATAGTACATTTTCCACTTTTCCCTTGAGAATGGCTATTTATATACTTTCTGGTTTATATTTAACTTTCCTAAATTTAAACTTGCTACTTTTCCCTCCTGTGTCTTTGCTATATTATCTTTGATAATATTTGTTGAACAATCACAAAAAAGTTCCAGTGAAAAGACTTTGACTCAGTGGTTCACTAGTACCCACATGTATTAGTCGGCTTTCCTATAGCTAGTAAACAATACCCAAAACCTACAAATTAAAGGAGGAGAAGTTACAGGTGGGCATGGTGGCACACGCCTGTAATCCCAGCACTCAGAAGGTTGAGCCAGGAGTATCATTGTGAGTTCAAAATCAGCCTAGGTTATAAAGTGTGCTTAAGGCCACTTTATTGCATAGTGAGATTCTGTCTCAAACACACACACACACACACACACACACACATAAACGAAGAGAGGTTTAATTTAACTCATGGTTTCAGATTGAGTTTATTGTCAGCTGCCTCTAAGGCATAAACATTTGGGCATAAGGGCATCACAGAGCAAAGCTGCTTAGTTTATGGTGACTAGGAAATAGAATATGAGAAAGGGGCCAGAGTGGAAAGGGTGAGGGACCAGACATAGGATCCAAGGCCATGACCTATCCAGGTAAGCCCAAAAGTGTACTCAACCAATTCCCAGGGCAGATCCCAAAGTCAATTGAGTTGACACTCCCACCTTAACTGCAAATTCCCACTTCTTAATTTCATACCCAAAAGTATTTCCTTAAACCATACTTCATCTCAAAATAAAGACAATAGCAAGTTCATAATTCCACCTACCTAATACAACTATTTGGCATATAACCAAAAAAGGCAACATGCCCTTCTCCAAGGTCTCAAAAGTTCTGGTATTTTTAAAAAGTCTAAGTCAAAGTCTTTTACTGAGATCCAAAGCAAACCCTTAAGAGTGAAACTCTGTAAAAATTTTTTTAAAAGTTGCATAATCACAAGGTACAATAGCAAAGGATAAATATTTCCATTCTGAAAAGGAGGAAGAGGAAGATAGAAAAAATAGCATCAAAACAACATTAAAAAGCCAGCAGGGCAAACATTAAGTTCTATAGCTTCATATCTGGCATCCAGGGCACACAGTGGTGAGATGTGAGTTCCACAGGGCTTGGATGACTCCCACAGAGTCTTTTTCTTGGGCTGGTTCAACTCATGTTCTGCAACTTTCCTCAGCAGACATCCATATACCTGTTATTTCTAACTTCCTAGTGTTTTAACTGTATTTTCAGCTTCACTAGCACAGCTTCATGTGCTGTCATTTCAGGGGTTCCTTACCTGATCTCCCAGGCCTTCCTTTGAAATTTGGGTAAAAGACTCTCTGACGTTATAATTTTTGCATTCTGAATGGTGATAAAATTATCACTCATGTGGACAATGCCAAAGCCTGCTATCAGGAGGACTAATAAGCATGGTGCCTTGGAGAATGGCTGCAACCATCTCTGATTGTCTGAATGACTAAGCAGAGTGAAATAAATCCCAGAGATCCAATTCTTTAATAGGTCCTTCTTCAGCAGGCATCCTAGGGACTTTCTTCTCAAATAAACAACTTACATTTTTGCACTCTTGAACCTGTGATAAGTGTATTGCTGATTTCTGTGATGCTGTTAAGGTAACTTTTTTTCTTATCCCTGTACAAAGTACTTGACTTCTTTTCAATGGTACTATTCTCTTTAATAACCACACCTCGTTTGACTCCAACTATAGCAAATTTAAAGTTTTTCAAATATTTCTGCTCTGATCTTTACTCCCAATTCTCACTATAAATGTAGCTAAAAGAAGCCACCAATACCCAGTGCTCATGCCACAGCCTGAATGCTGGGCTGCTTTTGAACTTTCTCTGCCAGATCAATTAGTCCACCACCTGTAATCTCAGTATCTCATAAATTCTCAGGACATGGACAAAATGGAGGTAATATTTTTTGTCAGAGGGTAACCACATGGCCTGTAGTCCAACTGCCAGTGGAGACTTGGTCCTCAAAAGAAACCTCCTAAGCTTGGTCTTTACTGTTCATATTCCTATCAGTATCCTGGTTCTCTGAACTCTAACCAGAAATCACACATCAGGTTCTGCTTACAGCTATCTAAATCTTCTATAGTCTTTATCTCCAAATCTTTCCAAGCTCATTCCACAAACCAGTTGCAAAGGCTTCTAAAGCATAGTCAGCAGCAGTCACAGTAATGATCCCACTCCTGGTATCAGTTTTCTCTATTAGTCATTTACCCACAACTTTAAGGATGAGAGGTTTAATTTAACACAGTTTTGCAGAATTTTAGTACATTGTTGGGAGGCTCTAAGGTAAGAATATCATGGCAGAAGGCTTGGTTGAGCAGTTGTTTAATTTATGGTGCCTGGGAAGCACAGCAGCAGAACAGTGCTAAAGAGAAAGGGGTACGTAAGGTCACACTTCAGTGACCCACCAAGGCAAACACAAGTGTGCTCCTCCAATTCCCAGCATGGATTTCAAAAACAGTCTAGTAGATATTATTATACCTTAACCATCATACTACATAGGGGAGAAAGTTAACTACAGATCTCTGTTTCTCATACCTGGTTACATAAAGCCCAGTTGAAAAATAATTATTGTGAATTTACAAGGAAGATGAAATGACAGATGTAGAAGTGCTTTGCAAATGTTAAAATACATAAGTTACTTTGTTAAGCCTTGAGGGTAAATTTTCCTTTCTATGTTTTCAACAATATAGTTTGGCAATTTTTACCAATAGTAATTTTAAATGTTAAATTGAGTATGAAAAAGGGTAGCAATATATTTGTTTTTCTCATATTCTTAGAAGTATTAGGGTCCATTAATGTGACTAAAATCAGGGATTTGGGAACACTTTGACATCTCCAATAACTGATAAATACATTATTAGTGAATGGTAGGCCTAGCATCTCTTTCTGCAAATGTAACAAACAAGTGGGAATGCTAAAATACTTCTCTACATCCAGTAGTAAATCTGTTCCTTCCTGAGGTGCTCCATGCCAGTGCATCATGGTATTTTCAAATTACTTACAGAAGCATTCCTCTAGAATACTTAAAACTCTATAATAATTTTCCTGAACCCAAATATCTGCTTGGAAGATATGTTAGCAAAGTGGGAAGGAAGGAGAGAAAGAAGGAACACAGGCAGACAGGCAGGGGAGGAAGAGAAGAAGAAAAGGAGCAAGGAAAGAAAGAAGGGAAGAAGAAAAGAAGTACAAAGAAGAAATTAGGATGTGTTCTGGAATAGCACCACTCTCTATGGATGCAGCACCAAGATCTGTCCTACTAAGCCAGGCACCAGGTTCATCCTGGCTCCTGGCCAACCCCTCAAAACACAGTGCACGGTTAGCCAATGCATGATCAGTCTATGTGGACCCAGGCTTCAAGATAGTCCCTTTGAAGATACAAGTTACAGCCTACTCTGGAAGATCCAATCTCCAGACCCATCTCCATGGACCTCATCAACAGTTTCACCCAGTGGATCCAGATCAGTCTGCCCATGAGGCATTCCAGATGGCTGTCCCAGAAAGACTGAACAAGCTGGCAAGTGAAGAACTTTTTCAGACAGTTTGCAAAGACTACATTACAATTCTGACTCATCAAATCCACAGAAGCCAATGCACAAACACAAAGAACAATCAGGAGAACACGCCACCATCAAAGGAGCAAAATAGCACCAATAACCCAGCTGAAAGGGAATAGAGATATACAAACTGTCTGAAAAAGAGTTCAAAATAATTGATGTAAGGAAGCCCAGTAAACCTAAAAAAAAATACAGAGAAACAATTCAAACAAATCAGTAAAACAATAAATAACTTAAGTGGAAATTTTAAATTATTTAAAATATCAAAAAATTCTGAAGTTAAAAATACAATAAATAAAATTCAATAAAGAGGATCAATAGCAAAATGATCAACCAAAAGAACCTTTGAACTCAAGGACAAATTATTTAATAAATATATAGTTAAAAGAGAAAAAGGAGAAATTTTTTAAAAAGAATAAAAACACGTAAGAGACTTGTGGAACTACAACAGAAGACCAAATATTCAAGTTACAGGAATTCAAAATGGAGAAGAAAAACTTAAAGAGATACAAAGCTATTTATAAAATAATACAAAACTTTTCAAATCTAAAGAAAGATATAAACATCTAAGTATTTGTCAGAGGAGCCAAACATTTCCTGTCAGATTCAATGTAAAGATTACACCAAGGTATGTTATAATCAAACTGTCAAAAATCAAAGACAGGATTATACAAACAGTAATAGAAAAAAAAAGGAAATCAAATGTAACAGGGCTCTTAAGGTTAACAGAGGATGTCTTGGCAGAAAGTTTACTAGTCAGGATTCAATGCAATGATATCCTTGAAGTGATGAAGAAAAAGCCCAGCCAAGAATACTGCACCCAGAAAAGTTGTCCTTCAAAATTTAGGACTAAAGACTAAGAGAAACAAAAGCTGAGGTAGTTCACTATAACCAAATCTGTTTTACGAGAAATGTTACGAGGAGCTCTTCAGGCTGCTAGAAAAGAATACTAATTAATAACACAAAAATATGTGAAAGCATACATAAGTAATAGTTGTAAGAATTTGTTCAAGAACATACAATATCAGAAGTTGTAACATTTGACACTGAAAACAGAAAATGTAGGGAGGGGAGTAAGTGCAATTTTTTTATGCTATAAAAGTTAAGTTTTGGCCCTGACAGGAGCAAGGGCCCAGCACCATACAGCAGGGGTGTGCTCTGGCTAGCCCCATGCTCCAGAGGTTCTGAACTCCTTGCAGCCAGATGAAAGATCCCGGCAGTGCCACACACCAGGTCGCACTCTGCCTAGCCACCTGGGTCCCTGAGGTTCTGAACTCCACCCAGTCAGGCATAAGGCCCTGGTACCACACTCTGGGAGTGCATCCTTACTAGCTACACAGAGGATCTGAACTCTGCCCAGTCCCGCATCCCAGTGCAATCCATCAGGGAAATGCCCTGCCAGCCTCACAGGTCACACAGGTACTAAGCCCAGCCCAGCCCAGAGCCCCAAAGCTGCTTATCAAGGAGCAACCAGCACAGCCAATGGGTCTTGGAGAATTTGAGCTCTGCCCATCAGAGCACAATGCCACAGCTCCACAGTTCAGGGGTGTGGCCCAGCTAGCCATGTGGCAGGTCCCAAAGGTTCCAAACTCCACCCAGGCAGGAACAAGTCCCCAGTGCCATACATAGGGGACATGCTCTGGCTAGCCACACACTCCAGAGGCTCTGAACTCCTCACAGCCAGACACAAGGTCCTGGCATGCCACACTCTGGTGGCACACTCTGCCTAGCCGCCTGGGTTCCAGTGGTTTGGAACTCCACCCAGCCAGGCATAAGGCCCCAGCACCACACTTCAGGAGTACATCCCTGCTAGCTACCTGGGTCCTGGAGGCTTTGAACTCCACCCAGGCAGGTGCAAGACCCCAGTGCCACACCCCAGGGGTGCATCTCTTCTAGCCACCTTGGTTGTGGAGGTTTTGAACTCTATTCAGCCAGGTTCTAGGCCCTGGTGACACACTGGGGGTGTGCCTCTGCTAGCTACAGGAAGGATACAAGCTCTGCGCAACCCTGCAACTCAGAACAACCCAATACAGTACATCAGAGGAACACATGGCCAGCCTCACAGGCCACAGGGCACACAGCTCCAGCACCAGAGTTTGGGGGTGTGCCCTAGCTAGCCACAGGGATATTGGAGGATTGAAGTTCTACCCAGTGCAGCACTCCAGGGCAATCCATCAGGAGGCTGCCTGGCCAGAAACACAGGTCCCAGAAGAAAATAACAAAACGAAAGAGTAAGATAGACTCTCAGTCCTCCAGCCCACCAAGAACAAACCCAAGAGACACTGAAATGGAAGACACTGGAAATTCCACAAATGAACTCTCTGAAATGATAGCAACTGAAGAAAAGAAACAATTCCATGAAGCTACAGAGGAAATCAGATCAGAAATACTATCTCAGGTAAAATATTAAATGACAAACATTATGAAAGAAATGCTGTGTGTATCTATAGAAGATCAAGAAAAAAAATAGAAGAACATAAGAAAATGATGGAAACTTTTAATGAACAATATAAGACAGAATTAGAATGCATGGAACAGAGTCAAAGGGAAATTCAGGAAATTAAAAATTCCATTGAAAGTTGGCAAAACTGCTTGAATGAAGCTGAAGATAGACTCTCACACCATGAAGATAGCATGGAAGCTTATGATCACGAAAGAAAAGGTCTCTTAAAAATAACAAGGAAACAGGAAACAACAATTCAACAGCTGCAAGATGATGCAAAGAGAAACAATATAAGATTGATAGATTTCAATGAAAAAGCAGGGGGCAACATGAATGACTTGCAAAAACTATTTGCAGAAATAATAGTAGAAAATTTTTAAAACATGGGAAAAAAGCCGGGCATGGTGGTGCAC